>PVIW01007259.1:36582-75147 GCA_004026585.1 Noctilio leporinus | reverse complement strand
GACTGGCTTATTTCACTAAGCATAATACTCTCCAGTTCCATCCATGTTGTTGCAAAGGGTACAAGTTCCTTCTTTCTTTCTGCTATATAGAATTCCATTGTGTAAATGTACCAAAGTTTTTTGATCCAATCATCCACTGATGAGCACTTAGGCTGTTTCCAGCACTTGGCTATTGTAAATAGTGCTGCTATGAACATAGGTGTGCATAGGTTCTTATGAATTGGTGTTTCAGGATTCTTTGGGTAAAGTCCAAGTAGTGGAATTGCTGGATCAAAAGGCAGTTCCATTTTTAGTTTTTTAAGGAAACCCCATACTGTTTTCCACAGTGGCTGCACCAGCCTACATTCCCACCAACAGTGTATGAGGGTTCCCTTTGCCCCGCATCCTCGCCAACACTTGTTGTTTGTTGATTTGTTGATGATTACCATTCTGACAGATGTGAGGTGGTACCTTATTGCAGTTTTAATTTGCATCTCTCTGATGACTAGTGATGTTGAGCATTCTTTCATATGCCTCTGGGCCCTTTGTATATCTTCCTCAGTGAGTTGTGTGTTCAGGTCCTTTGCCCGTTTTTTAATTGGGCTGTCTGTCTCTCTGGTGTTGAGTCGCATTAGTTCTTTATATATTTTGGAGATCAGACCCTTGTCTGAGGTATCATTGGCAATTATGTTTTCCCATACAGTTGGTTCCCTTAGAATTTTGCTGATGTTTTCTTTAGCTGAACAGAAACTTTCCTTTTTTTTTTTTTTTAATTTTATTGTTGTTGTATTACATCCATCCCCTTGTTGCTCCCCTCTGTCCCCTTCCCCACCCACCCATTCCCCCCAAAATCAATCCCACCTGTTGTCCATGTACATGGTTCCTTTATACTAGGTTCCTGTCGAAGCTGCTCACCTTCTTTGCCTCTGCCTCCCACCTCTCCTCAACCCCGTTGCCCGTGACCACTGAAGGCCTATTCCTTGTATTCATATACTTAGTTCTGTTTTGCTTGTTGTTAGTTTTGCTCATTATTGTGCCATAATGGGTGAGATCATATGATATTTGTCCTTCACTAACTGGCTTATTTCACTAAGCATAATACTCTCCAGTTCCATCCATGTGATTCAAAGGGAACAAGTTCCTTCTTTCTTTCTACTACAGGTGTGAGGAGGTATCTTAATGTAGTTTTAATTTGCATCTCTCTGATGACTAGCGATGTTGAGCATTCTTTCATATGCCTCTGGGCCCTTTCAATATCTTCCTCAGTGAATTGTCTTGAACAGAAACTTTTCAATTTGATATAGTCCCATTTGTTGATTCGTTCTTTTATTTCCTTTCCCCTTGGTGAAGTATCAGTAAACACATTTTTGCGTAGGATATCCAAAAGTTTACTGCCTATATTTTTCTCCAGGACCTTTATGGTGGCACTGCTTATGTTTAAAGCCTTTATCCATCTTGAGTTTATTTCGGTGTATGGTGTAAGTTGGTGGTCTAGTTTTATCTTTTTGTATGTTGCTGTCCAGTTCTCCCAACACCATTTGTGGAAGAGACTGTTTTTACTCCATTGGATGTTCCTTCCCCCTTTGTCAAATATGAGTTGACCATAGAGTCCTGGGTTAATTTCTGGGCTCTCTACTCTGTTCCATTGATCTATATGTCTATTCTTATGCCAGTACCATGCTGTTTTGATTATAGTAGCCTTGTAGTATAGTTTGAAGTCCGGTATTGTGATTCCTCCTACCATGTTCTTCTTTCTCAAGATTGTGGTGGCTATTCGTGGGTGTTTTTGGCTCCAAATAAATTTTTGAAGTATTATTCCTATTTCTTTGAACTCTATCATTGGAATTTTAATTGGGATTGCATTGAATATATAGATTGCTTTGGGTAGTATGGACATTTTAATGATGTTAATTCTTCCCATCCACGAACATGGTATATGCTTCCATTTATTTGTGCCTTCCTTGATTTCTTTCTTCATTGTTCTGTAGTTTTCTGCGTACAGGTCTTTGACCTCCTTAGTTAAGTTGATTCCTAGGTACTTTATTTTTCTTGTTGCTATGGTAAATGGGATTTGTTTTTTCACTTTTATTTCTGTTGTTTCATTATTGGTATACAAAAATGCTTTTGATTTCTGGATATTGACTTTATACCCAGCTATTTGGCTAAATTTGCTTATTAGGTCGAGTAAATTTTTGGTGGAGGCAATTGGGTTTTGTATGTACACTATCATATCATCTGCAAATAATGACAGTTTGATTTCCTTCTTTCCAATTTGGATACCTTTGATTCCTTTTTCTTCTCTGATGGCTAAAGCTAGAACTTCCAAGACAATGTTGAATAGTCTTGTGGACAGCCTAGTCTCATTCCTGATCTTAGGGGGAAAGCTTTCAGTTTTTGTCCATTAAGTATGATGTTGGCTTCAGGTTTCTCATAGATGGCCTATATGATATTGAGGTATGCTCCCTCTATTCCCATTTTGCTGAGGGATTTTACCATAAATGGTTGCTGTACTTTATCAAATGCTTTTTCAGCATCTATTGATATGATCATATGGTTTTTATCTTTCAATTTGTTGATGTGGTGTATTACATTTATCGATTTACGAATGTTGTACCATCCTTGCATCCCTGGGATGAAGCCCACTTGATCATGGTGTATGATCTTTGTAATATACTGCTGAATCTGATTGGCCAATATTTTGTTGAGAATTTTAGCGTCTATGTTCAGCAGAGATATTGGCCTGTAGCTTTCTTTCTTAGTTGTATCTTGCCCTGATTTTGGGAATTGAATAATATTGGCCTCATAGAAAGAGTTTGGGAGTCTTCCCTCTTCCTGAATTTTTTGGTATAGTTTGAGGAGGATAGGAATTAGTTCTTCTTTAAATGTTTGGAAAAATTTACCTGTGTAGCCATCTGGACCAGGGCTTTTGTGCTTTGGGAGATTTTGGATTACTTCTTGAATTTCACTAGTTGTTATTGCCCTATTCAGGCTTTCTGCTTCTTCTGGGTTCGGTTTTGGTAGATTATACCTTTCCAGAAATGTGTCCATTTCATCCAGGTTGTCATATTTCTTGTCATAAAGTTGTTTGTAGTAATTTCTTACAATCTTTTGTATTTCTGAGGTATCAGTTCTGATTTCCCTTCTTTCAGTTCTGATTCTGTTTATTTGGGTCCTCTCTCTCTTTTTCTTGATGAGTTTGGATAAGGGCTTGTCAATTTTGTTTATTTTTCCAAAGAACCAGCTCCTGGACCTGTTGATTCTTCGAATTATAGTTTGAATCTCTGAGTTATTTAGTTCTGCTCTGATCTTGATGATTTCCTTCCTTCTACTTGCTCTGGGCTTTGTTTGTTGTTGCTGCTCTAGTTCTTGCAGCTTTGTGGTTAGGTCGTTTTTGATAAACTTCTTGTAACCTTTTTGGAAGGCCTGTATTGCTATAAATTTCCTCCTGAAACTGCCTTTGCTGTATCCCATAGGTTTTGGGCTGTTGTGTGTTCATTGTCATTTGTTTCCAGGAACTTTTTGATTTCATCTTTGATCTCATTGTTGACCCCTTCATTGCTTAAGAGCATGTTATTCAGTCTCCATGAGTTAGAGAATTTTTGGTTTTTTCCCTTGAGATTGGTTTCTAGTTTCAAGCCATTGTGATCTGAGATGATACTTTGTATGATTTAAATTTTCCTGTATTTGTGGAGGCTTGTCTTGTGACATACCCTGTGGTCTATCTTGGAGAATGACCCATGTGCATTTGAAAAGAATGTGTATTTAGCTTCTCTGGGGTAAAAGACTCTGTATACATCAGTTAGGTCCATTTCCTCTAGAGTGTTGTTCAATGCCACAACATCTCTGGGGATTTCTTGTTTGGAAGATCTGTCCATTATTGATAGTGGGGTATTAAAATCCCCTACTATTAGTGTGTTGCTGTCTATGTCTTTCTTAAAGTCTAACAAGATTTTCCTTATATATTTTGGAGCTCCTATGTTGGGTGTGTATATGTTTATCAGAGTTATTTCTTCTTGATGGATTGTTCCCTTAAGTATTATGAAATGTCCATCTTTGTCCCTTTTTATGGCCTTCATTGTCAAATCTATTTTATCTGAAATCAGTATTGCTACTCCAGCTTTTTGTTCATGTCCATTTGCTTGATATATAGTTTTCCATCCCTTCACTCTCAATCTGTGTCGATCTTTTGTTCTGAGGTGGGTCTCTTGAAGACAGTATATATGTGGGTCATGTTTTCTTATCCATTCGGCTACCCTAGGTCTTTTGATTGGTGCATTTAATCCATTTACATTTAAGGTTATTATTGATTGATACTTATTCATTACCATTTTCTCCCATTGTGTCTGTATTCCTCTTTGGCTTTCTCTGTTTCTTCATTTTATTTGTTTACTTATTTTTATAGCAAACACTTTAGCATTTCTTGCCATGCTGGTTTGGTAGATATGTATTCTTTTAGTCGTTTTTTGTCTGGGAAGCTGCTTATTTCTCCTTCTATCTTGAATGAGAGCCTTGCTGGGTAGAGTATTCTTAGTTGCAGGCCTGTGTTTACCCTGACTTGAAATACTTTTTGCCATTCCCTTCTGGCTTGAATTGTTTCTGTTGAATAATCATTTGATAGCCTTATTGGAGGCCCTTTGTATGTTATTTGTCTTTTCTCTCTTGCTGCTTTTAGGATTCTCTCTTTGTCTTTGAAATTAGCCATTTTAATAATAATGTGCCTTGTTGTTGGTCTGTTTGGGTTGATCGTCATTGGGACCCTCTGTGCTTCCTGAACTGGATGAATGTTTTCACTCATCATGTTAGGGAAATTTTCTATCATGACTTTTTTGAACAGGTTTTCCATTCCTTGTTTCTCTTCTCCTCCTGGTATCCCTATGATATGGATGTTGTTACGTTTCATATTGTCCTGCAGCTCTCTTAACCCCTCTTCAGTCTTGTTCAGCCTTTTTTGATTCTCGTGTACTGTCTTGGAGTATTTGTCTACATTATCTTCCAACTCGCTGATATGTTCCTCTGCTTCCTCTAGCCTACTGTTGATTCCTTCTACAATTCAGAGATTTTATTCTTCATTTCCTCCTGGCACTTATTGATAGTTTCCATGTTCTTTTTCATGCTGTTGTAGTTCTCAGTAAGTTCCTTGTAACTTCCCTGGAGTTCCTTGTAATTTCCCTGGAGTTCTTTGTAATTTCCCTGGAGTTGTTTGTAGTTCTCCTGGAGTTGTTTACAGTTTTCTTTGATGTGGCTGAGCTCACTGAACTTCTCTGTCATCATTCTTTTGAATTCCTTATCTGATATTCAAGGTGCCTCTGTTTCATTTTGTGTTCTTTCTGGGGATTCTTCCTTTCCTTTTGGTGATGGACTGATTCTTTTTTTCCCCATTTTGGGTGTCTGTTCTTGCTTGCTTTTTATTTATTTATTTATTTATTTTTGTTCTTTCCTTTGGTTAACCTGCTTTACTTCCTTGTTTAGTTGAACACTCTTCTCTAATAGGAAATTTGTGGAGTTCAATGTTGCTGTCTCCCAGATTTTCTCCACTTGCTGTTCTCGGTTTTTCCTTTATTTGGGCTGTCTGGTTGTATTCTGGGCCTGTGGGCTTTTAGCAGAAACAAAAACAAACAAACAAGCAAAAAATAAAAGAAAAAAACAAAAAACCAAACCAAACCAAACAAACAAAAAAATGCAAAAGGAAAAAAGAAATAAAAATGATAATAATAATAAGAAGAAAGGGTTTAGATGGCTGTTTACCCTTAATAATCCCTGACTGGTCCAGATGGAGCCTGGACCTGAGGGCTTTTAGCAGAGGGAAGGAAAAAAAGAAAGAAAAAAAGGGAGAAAGTCACAAGAGAAAGAGAAATAAATATTAACAAAGAAAAGGTTTAGGTTTCTGTTCACCCTTTATGGTCTTTGTTTGGTCCAGGTGGAGCCAGGACCAGTGGATTTTATCAGGTACAAAAGAAAGGAGAAAGAAAGAAAGAAAGGGAAAAAAGAAAGTGGGAGAAAGTCACAAGACAAAGAGAAATCAATATTAATAAAGAAAGATTTTAGGTGTCTATTCCCCCTTTATGATTTGTGATTGATCCAGGTGGAGCCAGAACTTGTGGGCTTCACCAGGAAGAAAAGGAAAAGAAAAAATTAAAAAAAAAAAAAAAAAAAAGAGGAAGGAAGAAAAGAATAAAGAAAGAGTTTAGTTGGCTGGGGAGGGGAGGAATACTTAGATTGAGGACTGGGAATGAGTTATAGCCACAGAGTGTGTAGACTTTAATTCGAGAGTAGGGGGAGGGTCTTGGGTATTTAGGTGGATTGAGGATGGGGGGGGGTATTAAGAATATGTGAGAAGTAACTTTTGCAAAGGATATGTTGGGGATTAATAGTTCATATTGCTCTCAGTATAACTCAGGTGCTTGAGATTAGCAGCAATCCCTTCCTGAGGCTGCCTCTTTTTCTTGGTCACGACTTTACAGTCTATAGTCTATATTCTAGCAGGTCTTGGCATGTGGCAGGGCCTCTGATTGTCACAGTCAGGGCTGATTCTGAGTGTCTGCCCCCAGGTAGGCTGGGCCTTCCGCAGCCTGGCTGGGTTTTAGGGCTGCCGGTATTCTGGAGCCTGCAGGGTGCCCCCTCCCACTTGTGGCAAAGGTTCCTGCCCAGGAAGAGCACCCAGAACCCTTGCAGGGCAGCCCACAACTTTGCTGGTCCCTGTGATGACTGGCCCCGCCCCTGCAGTTCTGGGAGGAGGCCGCCCTTGTCAGTCAACACTGTCCTGGGTCCGCCTACACTGTCCTGCCCTTCCAGGGCCGGCACCATTCCTCCAAGCCAACCAGCTCTCCAAGGAGTCCTTTAGGCAGCCTCTGTGATGAGCCCCTCCCAGGTGTGGGTGGTGCGGCCTTTGTCTCCAGCAATGGTGGGTCAGTTGCCCCTGCTACTAGTTCCCAGATAGCTGGCTTGTGGTTTGGCGTTTCCAGGGAGCCTGGGGGCCTGTGTCATTGCGCATGTCTGGGCCTCCCTTCTTGCAGGGGCTTCTAGCTGCTGTTTTGCCGGTGGCCCAGCAGCACCGTTTTCAGCCCTCTCGTCACCCCAGCTGGTGCACTTCCCTGCTCCCCAGCTCCAGCTTCCCACAGGACTCTTCTCCTCTGCCGCTAGCCCCACGAGGAGCCTCCTCTTCCTGTTGCCGGAGTGAGTCTCTCACACAGTCCCTCCCCTGCAAGAGTTCAATACTGAGTTCCCTACAGCGTTTGCCCTCGCCACCTGCACTTCACTGTTGAGACTTCCAGTCACCAGGGAGCCCGGATTTGGCCTCAGTCAAATGTGGCCCTCTGGGCAGAGCCACCACTGCCCAGAGCCGACCTCAGCCCACCTGCCGGTCGGTCGGGAATGCCTCACCTACTGTCCTGCTGGCCTCCTCTGCCTCTGGGCTGTGCTCCCCTGTGTCCAGATGCTGCCCGCTCCAATTCCTAGGGTCCTGAAGACGTCTCAAGCTCCCTATCTTGTCCTCCAGCTGCTTTGGTACTCGAGAACACCATCAGCACTGCTCTCTACTCTGTCGCCATCTTCTCTCTCAAATGACTCTTAATAAAAGAATTTGTTCTTAAAATATATTATCCAATTTTAGAGACAAAAGACCACCCATAAACTCATCAAAATTTAAGTATACAGTAATCCCTTTATCTTCCTAGGGGATTAGTTCCAGGATCCCCATAAATACTAAAATTCACTGATGCTCAAGTTTGTTATATAAAATGTCATAGTATTTGTATGATACCTACAAAAATTCTTCTGTATACTTTGTCATATCTAGATTACTTTAATGCCTAATACAATATAAGATGTGTACATAGTTGTTTCACTGTATTGTTAGAGAACAATAACAAGAAAAACTTTTGTACATGCTTAGTATAAAGGCAATCGTCACCATCAGAGGCCTAGCTACATAAATAGATAGCAACAACAATGTAACTTGTTTCAAAAAAGTTTTGATCTGTCATTGGCTGAATGCACCAATAAGAAACTCACAAAGTTCTGACTGTACATATTTAATTCTTTTACTGAAAGGTTCATGTCATTTAATTTGTGACATTTTTTTTTTTTAAATTTGTGACATTCTTAATCTACCTTTAATTCAGTAAATTTAGTTCAGTTAACACACCATGTGGGCTTTTTTTTTTTTTTAAGATTTTATTTTACTTATTATTTCCAGAGAGAGAGAAAGGGAGAGAGGCAGAGAGGAAGACAAACGTCAACGTGTGGTTGCCTTTCACCTGCCTCCAGCCACAGACCTGGCTTGCAACCTGGTTATGTGCTCTGGCTGGGGAATCAAACCAACAACCTTTGGGTTTGCAGGCCAGCGCCTTATCCACTGTGCTATTGGCCAGAGTCTGGGCTTTTCTGAATAGTTAAAATATGTGAAACAAAGTGCAATCAATTCTTGATACAATTTTTAAGTATATTTTATTGATTATGCTGTTACAGTTGTCCCAAATTCTTTTTCCATTGCTCCCTCCACTCAAAACCTCCATTCCCTCCCATAGTCCCCTTTAGTTCATATCCATGGGTTGTGCATATAAGTTCTTTCATTCCATCCTTTCCTTTATTATTATTAACTCCTCCCTGTCTAGCTTGTACTCACCAATTATGTTTCTTAATCCATGCACCATTTCTCCATTTCACCTCCTCCTAGTTGATGACCCTTCTAATGATCCCTATGCCTATGACTCTGGTCCTATTCTGATTGGTTGTTTGATTTGTTCTTGTTTTTCATTTTTATTTTTTAGGTTCTGTTGTTGATAGTTGTGAGTTTGTTGTCTTTTTGATGTTCATAATTTTGATTCTCTTTTTCTTAAATAAGTCCTTTTAACATTTCATATAATAGTGGCTTGGTGATGAGGAATTCCTTTAGCTTCACCTTGTCTGGGAAGCACTTTATTTGACCTTCCATTTTAAATGATAGTTTTGCTGGATATAATCATCTTAGGTCTCTGCTTTCTATCACTTTGCATACTTCTTGCCAGTCCCTTCTTGTCTGCAAAGTTTTTTTTTTTTGAGAAATCAGCTAATAGCCTCATAGGAACCCCTTTGAAGGTAACTCTCTTCTCTTGCTGCTTTTAAGATTTTCTCTTTATCTTTAATCTTTGGCATTTTAATTAAGATGTGTATTGGTGTGGTCCAATTTAAATCTAGATTGTTTGAGACTTCCTGTGATTCCTGAATTTGTATGTCTATTTCCTTCACCAAATTTAGGAAGTTTTCCTTCATTATTTTTTTCACACAAGTTTTAAAATTTCCTACTCCTCCTCTTCTCCTTCTGGCACCCCTATGATTAAGATGCTGTCACATTTAAAGTCATCCCAGAGGTTCCTGACCTCTCCTCTTTTTTTTTCTTTTTCAATTCTTGCTTCCTGATTCTGTACGAGTTGACTTCTTCCTTATGTTCCAAATCATTGATTCGAACCCCATTTTTCTTTCCTTTGTCATTATTTTTGTGTGGATTTTTCTTCATTTCACATAGCCAGCCTTCAATTCTTCCCTTTTGTGTTTGCTATATTTAAGCATTTTAAACTGTGTGTCTGCCAGGCTGGATATTTGTTCATCTGTCAGGCTGGCTATTTCTTTGTCACTTAGTTCATCCACTGGGACCCTAAACTGTTCCCTTTTTAGGGTCATACATCTCTGTCTCCTCAACTTGACAGGCTTCTGTGTTTGCCTCTGTGTCTTAGGTAGAGCTGTCACATCTGTTATGTTGTAAGGGGCAAAGCCTTGGGTATTTGTCAGTATAGATGACCCATTTTACCACATTTTGGTGCTGTATATGGGGAAATGGTCTGAGAGGGAACAATGCTGCTTGCTCAGCATTCTCCCTTTTACAGGTGTTTCTGCTTCCCATATGGGCCTAGCTCCTCTCTAGTTGCCCTGGCTGCAATTCCCAAAGTGGTTGGGTCTGCAGATGTTCTAGAATTATGGAAGCCTCTAAACATACAGACTCTGCTGAGAAACAGAGTTTCTTCTTCTACCCCAACCCCCACTGGTTTTCACAGCCAGGAGCAATGAGATTTTATTTTACCACCTCATTGTTGGAACCACACACATGCAGTCTGGGCTGGTGCTGGGAACACTCAATAGGTGTCCCTACTGTGACTGCTTTTTCAGCTGGTTGGCCACAGTCTCCATCCCACCACAACAGTCATACTGCCAACTCACACCATTTGCTTGCCAAAATGTGACTTCTCTATCCCAGCTCTGCCCCTCCTACCTGCCTGGATGAATATTTCTTCTTTACATCTTTGGTTTGTTGAACTTTTGTGCAGCTTGGTATTCTGGGGTTTCTGGTTGTCCCTAGTTTTGAAGTAGGTATTTCTGTTTCTGATTGTAGAAGGAGACAACAAGTGTCTACCAATGCCTCTATCTTGGATTCTAAATGCTTGATAAAATTTGCTGATTAATCAAAAATCTGACTTTAAAAAAAAAGAAAGAATGGTATGTCATCATTTATTTTACAATACAATACTGTACATTCTGTTCTTCAATGTTCTTTCCATCAAATTTACTGATTTCCTGGAGGCTACCCCAAAGCTCTTCATTTCTGTGTTTTTCCTAAGATCTACAGAATACTTTGTTTTTAACTACTTTTTTGACTTTTTGTGTTTTTCACTAAAATAGCAAGCTTAAAGAGAGATGGGTGGGATATGATTCTTTTCTACTCCTTGACCTTCTGTAGATATTGAACTTGAAGTGTTTAGAATAGGTAACTGGCACCCAGTCAACCTTTTAATATTGGTTGTTCACGTTATTGATATTGTTTTGAGGATTGTTGTTCATCAACTCTAAACAGGTTACTAAGCAATTTTAGATTAGTATTCTTGGTGGGCATGTTTGAGGTGACCGCTTAATGGAAGAGTAGATATAATAAATCAATAACAACTCAACATTAAGGTTTTGTTTCTGAGTATGTGGCTTAGGAATAAGAACTTATGAACAGACAAGTTGTTATTCCTTCTACTTCTGATCTTTTACCAATGTTATTTTTCTTTTACCCATTTTTTTCATTTTTTCATTTAAACATATTTTTATTTTTCAATTACACCTGACTTACAATATTAACTTCAGGTATACACCGCAACAATTAGACATTATATAACTTACTAAGTAATCATCCCAATAACTTTAGTACCCATCCAATACTATACACAGTCACCAGATTATTACTGACTGTACCCCCTATACTGTACTTTATATCCCATGACTATGTAACAACAAATTTGTAGTTCTTAACTCCTTCATCTTTTTCACCCAACCTCCCCTTTCCTGTCTGGCAACTATCAGGATGTTTTTTTGTTTTGTTTTGTTTATTTGTTTTGTTTTTGTATCTATGAGCCTGTTTCCTCATCTATTTTTTTTTAAGATTAATTTATTGGTAGATATATATTTATTTCCACTCAACACAGCCCAATGCATCTAGGGGCATGGAGTGCAATTGGAGTGCCCAGCTTGGGTGATCAGGGAGACTGTGACCCTGGACTCTATAGAACACTTATTATATTAAACCATACTATCAAGCCTAGGAGATATAGCAGCTCTATCTAATACTTAGAAACAAATACAAGGATGCTACCAAAATGAGAAAGTCAGCAAACATATCCAAATGAAAGGACAGAACAAAAATCTAGAAAAAGAACTAAACAAAATTGGGGAAAATTATTGGATGTGGAGTTCAAAATGCTGGTTATATGGATGATCATGAACTTAGATGAAGTATAGTTCAACCTAGAGAGAACTTCACCAGCCTAAAAAAGGACATGAAAGCCATAAAAAGAGAGAGAGAGAGAGAAAGAGAGAGAGAGAGAGAGAGAGAGATGGAGACCATAAAAAAGAACCAGTCAGAAATGAAGGTTTACTAACTGAAATGAATAATTATTTACAATGAATCAAGAGTAGGGTTAGAGGAAGCTGAGAATCAAGTCAATGATTTGGAATATAAGAAGCAAAAAGCACCCAATCAGACAGCAAAACAAAATTTTAAAAATTTGTAATTATGATAGTGTAAGTGGCCTTTGTGACATGTTCATAAGGGCTCTGAAAGGAGGAGAGAGAGAGCAAGAAATTGAAAACCAATTTGAAAAAAATAAATACAGAAAACTTCCTTAATCTGGTGAAAGAAAGAGATATAAAAATCTAGGAAGTTTAGAGAGCTCTAAACAAGAAAAACCCAATGAGGCCTACATAAGACACATCCTATTTAAAATGAAAAATGTTAAGGACAAAAAAGGAATCTTAAACACAGCAAGAAAATAGCAGTTAGTTACCTAAAAGGGAGCTCCCATAAGACGGTCAGCTGATGTCTTAATAGAAGCTTTGCAGGCAAGAAGGGACTGGAAAGAAATATTCAAAGTAATGAAAAGCAAGGAACTTCAACCTAGATTACTCTACAGCAAAGATATTATTTAGGATTGAAAGATGTATAAAGAGCTTCCCAAACAAAAACAAACAAACAAAAAATCTAAAGGAGTTTATTACCACCAAACCAGTATTACATGAGATGTTAAAGAGACTTCTTTAAGAAGAAAAAAAAAGATAAAAAATATAAATTCATCTTTTTCTTTCTAGGTATTGCAGCATTCTTAATGATGAGATCATATATCTCACTTTATTTTTCTATGATTGGGAGAAGTTGCTATGTGACATCTTTCACCTTCACTGAATCAGAGAATGTTACCACATACTGTTCAGATACAAATTTTCAGACAGGAATGCAAGATGATCATGAGTTTATATAAGATGAAATAATTTTACATCATATCTGTAGAAGCAAGTATGAACTTAAAAAAGAACTTGGGTTGACTTTATAAATCAGAATCAAAATGTAGTAGGAGAGGAAAGCAAGCCACAGTGAAAAGAGGATAATGTTATAGGTGATTCTACAGACTAATGAAGTCCATTTGGATACCTTTTCCCCAAGACTCAACACTAAAGAAAATGAGGTTGCCCTATTAGAGGACTGGCAGGCCTTCAGAGACCTCTTGATGAAAGGTGGAATAGATATTCAAGAGGCAGAGGTGAAGCCCACTTCCACGGAGATGGATCCTGGAGGAATAGAAAAATGTACATTTGATTTATCAGGTACAGAGACACAAACATTTATTTGATTCAGCAAATGTGTATATAAACCTTTGGTGGAAACAAACACACAGGAAATATAGCACTTGGTAAAGCAGGGTTCTACTGTTAAACACAAGTGAGTCAAAAATTAATCATTGATACCAAATTTAATTTCCTGTATGTATTTAGGCAGCTCACTTTCTCACTTGAGAACACACAGGGAGAGAAGTCCTAGGACATCCTAAGGAACTATAGATAGAGTTCAAGCTCTGACTCAACCTAGGTAGCACATCTAATTCACCTCAGCAGTGTTGGAGCATTTCTTTTTTTCAGATTCACTTTCATTTCAAATATCTTATGTGGAACCCTAGTATAAAACAGATTAAAAATAAAGTTATTAGCTCTGGTCAAACTGAGGGCGAAGGTCTCAAGTCTAATCCACTATGCCTTGAAATGAGAATTCTACAGAAAGCAGTTTGAAAAGTGACATACTAGTTGTGCTTTCCAAAGGCACTTTTATCTATAAACATCCAATGTCAAATATATATTTAGCATTCATTCAATCTAGGTTTTCTCTCTTCCTTCTAAGTGCTCACTGCTGCATGTTATCCCTCTGAAAAGCAACATAAATCTGACTCCAAACATTCAAAAGCAATAGAGATATTTTTTAGATGGATAATCTCTTCTCAATAGTATTGTTTCAGTCTGGAACACAAAATGGAAAGTCCTTGGGAGTACAGAACAGACTAAAACATATACTGTTTTGGACAACTTTCCTTATTTATCACTCTTCTCTTTCTTTTATATAGCTGTATGGCCACCAACCACCTTTCCCTATTTTAATCCCATATTTTTACCATGTAAGTCAAATCAATACTAAAAGGTCTCCATAGCTGAACAGGACAGAGGGGCTACCTCTAAAGGCAAGAAAAGAGAAAAGAAGAAATGATTATGTTTTGTTTCCCCTTTCTATCACATAGCAACATAAAATAAGATAGGATTAAGTGTTACCCTGGGTAAATAATATATTTCCAAGCCATTGCAGCTGGTGAGGGGGTTCAAGGAATGTTCTCTGTAGATTTAATCTTTTTAAAATTAATTTATTTTTCTTGTATTACATTTATCCCATTTTTTCCCCTATTGCTCTCCCCTGCCCCACCCTCTCTCCTGCCCCACCCTCTCTATCCCCACTCCATCAGTCAATCTCCACATGTTGTCCATGTACATGGGTCATTTATACATTTATACATTTAGTTCCTTGACTAAAGTGTTCCCATTCTTTGCCTCTTTTTCCCCTTCCTCCTCCCACCTGCACAATGTCTGTTCCTTGTTTCCATGCCTCTGATTCTATTTTGCTTGTTTGTTTTCTTCATTACTCTCCTATATTAGGTGAGATCATATGTATTTGTCTTTCACTGATTGGCTTATTTCACTAAGGATAATGCTCTCCAGTTCCATCCATGTTGTCACAGAAGGTAGGAGGCTTTTCTTTCATTCTGCTGTGTAGTATTCCATTGTGTAAATGTACCAGTTTTTTGATCCATTCATCCACTGATGGACTCTTTCGCTGTTTCCAGCCCTTGGATATTATAAAGAATGCTGATATGAAAATAGAGGTACATAGGTTCTTCTGAATTGGTGTTTCAGAGTTCTTTGGGTATAATTCATTCAGTGGAATTGTTAGTTCAAAAGGCAGTTCCATTTTTAGTTTTCTGAGGAAATTTCATACTGTTTTCCATAATGGTTGCACCAGTCTGCATTCACACCAACAATGCACCAGGGTTCCCTTTTCCCAACATCCTTATCAGCACTTGTTTGTTGATTGCCTTTCTGACAGGTGTGAGGTGGTATCTCGTGGTTTTAATTTGCATCTCTGATGGCTAGTGATGTTGAGCATACTTTCATATGTCTATGGGTCCTTTTCATGTCCTTCTCAGGGAAGTATCTGTTCAGGTCCTTTGCCTACTTTTAATTGGGCTGCCTGTCATCCTGACATTGAGTCATATAAGTTCTTTTTATATTTTGGAGATCAAACCCTAATCTGAGGTGTTATTGGCAAATATATTTCCTATGTGGTTGGTTACCCCCTTTTTATTTTGTTGATGTTTTCTTTTTCTTTTTTTACAATTTTAAAACATCTTTATTGAGTATAACTGATTTTCAATAAAATGCATATAATTAATGTATACAATTTTTTAAAGATTTTATTTCATTATTTTTAGAAAGAGGGGAAGGGAGAGAGGCAGAGAGGGAGGGAAACATCAATGTATGGTTGCTTTTCACCTGCCTCCAGCCACAGACCTGACTGGAGACCTGGTTTGCAACCTGGTTATGTGCCCTCGCTGGGAATCAAAACCTGCAACCTTTGGGTTCGCAGGCCGGCGCCTTAACCACTGTGCTACCAGCCAGGACTGTTGATGTTTTCTTTAGCTGAGCAGAAACTCTTCAGTTTGATGTAGTGCCATTTGTATATTCTTTACTTTATTTCCCTTGTCCTAGGAGATATATCAATAAAAATATTGCTGTATAGGATATCTGCAATTTTATTGCCTATGTTTTCCTCTAGGGCTTCTTTTTTTTTTTTTTTTTGGCACCACTTACGTTTAAAGGCTTTATTCATTTGTAACTTATTCTGATGGATGGTGTAAGTCAGTGATTTATCTTTATTTTTTTGCCTGTTCCTGTCAAATTATCCAAACACCACTTGTTGAAGAGGCTATTTGCACTCCACTTTATGCTTTTTTTCCCCTTTGTTGAATATTAATTGACCATAGAGTCCTAGGTTTATTTCTCGGCTCTCTATTCTGTTCCATTTTTCTATGTATCTATTTTCATGCCAGTACCAGACTGTTTTAATTACAGGGGCCTTGTAATATAGTTTGATATCCAATATTGTGATTCCTTCTCCTTTATTCATCTTTCTCCAGATTTCTGTGGCTATTCATGGCCATTTTTGGCTCCATATAAATTTTTGAAGTATTGTTTCTAGATCTATGAAATATATCATTGGTATTTTAATTGGGATTGCACTGAATCTATAAATTCCTTTGGGCAGTATGGATATTTTAATGATGTTCATTCTTCCCATATATGAACATGGTGTATGCTTCCATCTATTTGTATCTTCCTTAATTTCTTTCTTCAGTATTTAGTTTTCCAAGTATAGGTTTTTTACCTCCTTAGTTAAGTTTATTCCTAAGTACTTTATTTTTATTATTGCTATAGTAAATGGGATTTGTTGTCTCACTTCTATATATGATATTTAATTGTTAGTATACAAAAATGCCTTCAATTTCTGGATGTTGACTTTATATCCAGCTATTTCGCTAAATTTTCCTATTAGATTAAATAGTTTTTTTGTAGAGTCTATTTGGTTTTCTATGTACGCCATTGTGTCATCTGCAAATAATGACAGTTTTACTTCCTACTTTCTGATTTGGATGCCTTTGACTCCTTTTTTTTCTTTTTGTCTGATTTCCATGACTACAACTTCCAAAATGATGCTGCAAAGTGGAGAAGAGAGTGGACAGTCTTGTCTTGTTCCTGATCTTAGGTGGAAAGCTTTTACTTTTTGCCCATTGAGTATGACTTTGGCTGCAGGTTTCTCATATACGATCTCTATTATCTTGAGGTATGCTTCCTCTATTCCCAGTTGGCTGAGCATTTTTATCATAATTGAGTGCTGTATTTTGTCTAATGCTTTTTCAGCATCTATTCATATGATCATATGGTTTTTGTCTTTCATTTTGTTTATGTGGTGTATTATGTTTATTGATTTGCAAATGTTGTACCATCCTTGCATCCCTGAGATGAATCCCACTTCATCATGATGCATGATTTTTTTATTGTATTGCTGGATTCAGTTTGCCAATTAAAAAAAAAATAGCATCTATGTTCATCAGCAATATTGGCTTGTTGTTTCCTTTCTTTCTTGTGTCTTGACACTGTTTTGAGATTAGAAAAATAGTGGCCTAATAGAAAGAGTTTGGGAGTCACCCTTTTTCTTTAAATTTTTAGAATAGGTTGAGAAAGATAGGAGTTAGTTCTCCCCTAAATGTTTGATAAAATTATCTGTGTATCCATCCAATTGAGGTATTTTATGTGCCAGGAGTTGATTACTGCTTCAATTTCTTTCTTTTCTTTTTTTTTATTTGTTATCTTCAGAGGGAAAGGAAGAGAGGCAGAGATGGAGAGAGGCATCAATATATGGTTGCCTTTCACTTACCTCTAGTTGTGGACCTGGCTGGACACCTGGCTTGCAACCTGGTTATGTGCCCTGGCTGGAGAATTGAACCAGAGACCTTTGGGTTTGCAGGACTGCTTCAATTTTATAAGTTGTTATCAGTCTATTCAGACGCTCTGCTTCTTCTTGATTCAGTTTTAGAAAATTATAAATTTACAGAAATTTGTCCATTTCACCCAGGTTTTCAAATTCCTTGTCATATAGTTGTTGATAATAATTTCTTCAAATCATTTGTATTTCCAAGGTGTCAGGTGCGATTTCTCCTCCATAATTTCTAATTTTATTTACTTGGGTCTTTTCTCTTTTTTTCTTGATGAGTCTTGTTAAAGGCTTGTCAATTTTGTTTTTCTTTTCAAAGAACCAGCCCTGGGGTCCATTGATCCTTTAAATTATTCTTTTTGTCTCTATGTAATTTAATTCTTCTCTGATCTTGATTATTTTATTCATTCTATTTGCTCTGGACTTTGTTTGCTGTTGTTCCCCTAGTTCTTATAGCTTCATGGTTAGGCTTTTCATCTGAGATTTTTCTATTCTTTTAGGTAGGCCTGTATTACTATGAACTTCCTCTGAGGACTGCTTTCACTGTGTCCCATAGGTTTTGGGATGTTGTGTATTAATTTTAATTTGTTTCCAGAAATGTTTTGATTTCTTCTTTGATCTCATTGTTAATCCATTCATTACTTAATAGCATTTTATTCAGTCTCCATGAATTAGAATGTTTTTGGTTTCTTTTCCTTGAGGTTAGTTTCTAGCTTCAAGCCATTGTGATCTGAGAAGATGCTTGGTAGGATTTCAATTTTCTTGTATTTGTGGAGGCTTGTCTTGTGTCCTACCATATTGTATTTTTTTGAGAAAGTTCCATGTTCATTTGAAAAGAATGTGTATTTTGCTTCTTTGGGGTGAAAACTTCTGCATATATCAGTAAGTCCATTTCATCTAGAGTGTTGTTCAATGCCACAATATTCTTGTTGATTTTCCTGCTTGGAAGATCTTTCCATTGTTGATAATGGGGTATTAATATCCTCTACTTTTAATGTGTTGCTGCTGATATATTTTTGAAGCCCTCAAAGATTTTTCTTATATATTTAGGTGCTGCTACATTGAGTGAATATATGTTTAACAGTGTTATATCTTCTTGCTGGATTGTTCCCTTAGGCATTATGAAATGTTCTTCTTTGTCTCTTTTTACAGTCTTCATTGTAAAATCTATTTTGTCTGAAATGAGTATTGCAACTTGTTTCATCTTTCCTTGTCTTCATGTTCAGACTGTGTTGATCTTTTATTCTGAGGTGGGTCTCTTGTAGATAGCATGTATATGGGTCATGTTTTCTTATTCATTCAGCTAGCCTATGTCTTTTGATTGGCATATTTAATCCATTTACACTTAAGGTTATTATTGATAGATAATCATTTTTGTTTGTGCCTATGTTCCTCTCTGTTTGTTTCTTCATCTTCTAAAGCAGACTTTTTAGCATCCCTTGCAATGCTGCTTGTTGGAGGTGTATTCTTTTAGCCTTTAGTCTGGGAAACTCATTTCTCCTTCCATTTTGAATGAGAACCTTGCTGGGTAGAGTATTCTTGATTGTAGACCTTTGTTTTCCATTACTTGAAATTTTTTGGCATTCCCATCTGGCTTGTATTATTTCTGTTGCAAAATCATTTGATAATCTTATCAGAGCCCCTTGTTATTAGCTATTTGACTCCTACTGCTTTTAGGATTCTTTCCATGTCTTTGAAATACGTCATTTTAATTATGATGTGTCTTGGAGTGGGCATGTTTGGGTTCATCTTCTTTGAGAGTCTTTGTGCTTCCTGAACTTGAGTGATGTTTTTGCTCATCAAGTTAAGGAAGTTTTCTGTCATTAATCTTTCAGACAGGTTTCTATCCCTTGCTTCTTTTCTGCTCCTTCTGATATTCCTATGATATGGATATTACTGTGTTTCATGTTGTTCTGTAGTTCTCTTAAAACCTCTTCATTCTTTTTCATCTTTTTTTTTTTTTTTCATTTTGTTGCACTCTCTGGAAATTTTTTTCTACATTATCCTGCAGCTCACTCTTCTGATTCTCTGCTTCCTCTAGCCTGCTTTTGCTTCCTTCTACTGTATTCTTCAATTTGGAAATTGTATGCTTCATTTCCTTCTGGTTCTTATTGATAGTTTCTGTGTCCTTTTTAATGCTGGTGTAGTTCTGAGGAAGTTCCTAGTATCTTTTCTAGAATTCCTTGTTAGTTCCGCTGGAATTGTTGATAGTTTTATTTGAGCTGGCTGAGTTCATTGAGCTTCTTTATCATCATTATTTTGAATTCTATATCTGATAGTTTACTTGCCTCTATTTCATTTATAAGTTTTTCAGAGATTCCTTTGTGTGTGTGCGTGCGTGTGATGAACTGTTTCTTTTTCTCCCCATTTTAGGTGACTCTTCTTGTTTGTGCTTGCTTCTTAGATTTAGCTGTTTTGAGTTCCTGTCTTTGTGGTGTGACTTTCTGTCATGTACAGGTGCACTTTCTTTATTTCCTGGGTACACCTCTGGTGACATCAGATCATTCCCCAGTCAGAGCCTTGTCAGCCTGTAGGAGCCAACTAGAGATCAACCCCCTTTGTCTGTGTCCTTCAGTTTGTAATTCAATTAATCTGTGATCAGCATTCAGGTGTAGGTACTGCTGTACAGGACAGATTAGTCCAGTTGTAATCCAATCAATCTGTGGTCGGGGGTCACCTTAGACAGTGCTGGACAGGGCTAATAAATTCAGTGTTAATCCAATCTGTTATCAGCCCCCGGGCTCAGGCACCACAATGGATGTGACTCTGGCGCCCCCTCAGGCAGATGCAGCTTGGAGTAGAGTAGTCTGTTTGTGGTGTGGGAGATGAGTCAGCACTGGGACTTCATTGGTTGCTCCCTCATTTCTCTCCTCAAAGCCACAGCTCCAAACTCTCCTTAAGAGTCTCTAGTCCACTCTGTTCTCCTGATGAAGCCCAGTGTAAGTAGGTGCCAATGTGTTTTCATGCATGGTCTCTTTATTAACTCTCTGTCTCTAGCCATCTCAGGCTAGCAATCCCCTGGCATTTTGTTTTTCACAGCTGCATGCTGTTTTACTCTCAGCTATTATGCTGTAGGCTGGGAATCCCAGGTGGGGATTTAGAAGCTACCCTTCCCAGGTAGAACCTCCAGCTCCAACCCCTTCAGCTGCTGCCCATGGGAACCCAGCCAGACCTTTAGCATTTCTGCACTTCCTACCAGTCACATTGTAATGAAGTGGCTTCTTCTCTTCTGTTCCTGGTTACAAGGCTTCTATCCAGCTGGTATTCTGGATTATTTCTCTCCAATTAAGTTGTAATACCAAGTTGGTCCTGGGAGGAGATTGGTGTAGTTCTACTTCTCTACCATTTTGGTTCTATAGATTTAATCTTAACTTCTGTGCTTTCTCATAATTTTATTTTATTTTTAAGGCACTTAACATTTGAATTGAATGATAATTTAGGGATAAGTTTGCCTTATTCTTATATTATATTGCAACCACCTTAAAAATAAGATCTTTTTCTTACATGGCTCTAAATTTTCAATAGTGCTAAAAATGTCATCTAGTGTAGTATAGCTGTTTCAGGAATTCAAAATGAAGTGAATTGAGAAAAAGTCAGAGTTGTTTTTCTAACTTGGGTTCAGTAAACTATAGCCCATGGGCCAAATACAGCCTACCACCTGATTTTGTAAAGTTTTATTGGGTTACAGCTGTGCTACTTTTTAATGTATTGTCTATGGCTGCTTTCATGCAGATTTCATTAGTTGTGACAGATATATAGTTCACAAAACCAAAAATATTTACTGTCTGATCTCTATGGAAAAGTAGTTAAACCACAGTTAAATTAATACATATAAAATATTTTAGAGTGCACATTTTTGTTCAAGTCTACATAGTTTCAAATTTGCTATATATGAGGTCTGTCCTGAAAGTATCAATAGTACCAACTGTTTTAATGATATTAGCATTGGCTCGATTACTTTCAGGATAGTTTTCGATGTTTTGGTTATTTGCCTATAGTCATGTCAGTCATTTCAGGTAGAAAAGAAATTAATTTACCCACTCTAGTTGATTATTACTTGCTATCTTCTGGGGCTTTAATTATGCAATTGAATAAAACTAATTTTACATTTCCATGTCATATTAGTCTTTTTTTTTTTTTTTAAGATTTTATTTCATCATTTCTAGAAAGAGGGGAAGGGAGAGAGGCAGAGAGGGAGAGAGACATCAATGTACGGTTGCTTTTCACCTGCCTCCAGCCACAGATCTGACTGGAGACCTGGTTTGCAACCGTGTTATGTGCCCTGGCTGGGGAATCGAACCTGCGACCTTTGGGTTCGCAGGCCGGCGCCTTATCCACTGCGCTACCAGCCAGGGCATATTAGTCTATTTTTATGTAACAAAACAAACTCAAACTAGCCCACTTAAAGAAAGAAAAGCTAAAATAATTAAAGGAGTAATTGATTGCTTCATGTAACTGAGAAGTTAAATGTTGATTGGAATTTAGGAAGAGGCTACAAGGTGGTATCTGGGCTCTTCCACCAGCTACAGTGGCAGATCATTCTGTATAGCTGATTTCTCTCTCTCTCTCTCTCTCTCTCTCTCTCTTTTTCTTTTTATTTACCATAGATAGTTTAGACTCTCTCACATAGAAGGTTGCTGCTGGCAACATTATCATCATCTCAGACTAGTTCTATATAGTTTGTGACCCAAAAGGAAGAGAAACTTCTTATTCCCCATACCTATACATTAAATCTGAAAATGGTCTCTACCAACAACAAAAAAATAAAATAAAATAAAATAAAAAATAAAGGGGAAATGCCACAGGACTGATCAGCCCTGAGCCATGTACTCAACTCTGGGTAACAATCTGTGTTAGTCCCATCATAACAGAAAAATGTGGTAATGGGTAGTATCCCAGTGAAAGGGCCATTTTACAGATAAAACAATATCTATCTCCTATAGAAACACTGTACCAGAATTTTAGTGGAGAGACTAGATATTATAAATAACCAGATCTATGAAAAAATAACTTAGTCTTTCCTGGTCTTTCACCATTTCTTCTCATCATCATGATCACTATCATGCTTATCCTTATCTTTATCCTCCTCATCATCACTTTTCATCTTACTGAATATGTGGCTCCAGAGAATTTTATAATATTCTTCTAGCTGCTTTAGAAGTAGTTTCAATATCAAAACATTTATGCTAGCTCCCCTTTGCACCAAAACTTATGTCCTATGCTCTTGAATTCTGCTTATTCTTTTCTATACGACTTATGGGTTAACTTAATGAGATTACATAGCTAGAGATTGTTCAGATGTAAGTGTTCTCAAAATGAGATTATGCAGTAAAATGAACAGAAAAGAATATAGGTGTGACTCATATATACAGACTATAGTATGGTAACAGAGCTAAAGAATGGGGGTGGGTGGGAGTAGGCAAAGGTGCAGCATGGGAAATGTCAACAATAAAAAGAAAATAACTGATAAATTAAATTATTTTTTAAATAAACAGAAAAATTGTCAGAGCACAGAAAGCTGAGGAAGGAGTCAGGTGAGCCTCCTTTCTTCCATCCATCCCCTACCACACTTCAACTCAAGGGCATTTAAACTTTTAGACACTGAAAGTGTCTCAGAAGAGTTCTAAACTTAGTGTAGGCTATATTCTCCCTACTTATAGCTTGAAAACACTGTGATTTGGATATAAAATAATTACTGCTATTCAGTGTCATCCACACATAATTAGCCTCAAATTATAATGAATTAACATGGGTTGCCCTCTTCATAAAGTGAAATGATTCTAGTACTGTTTTTTCCTCTCACATATTTAAAATAAAAACACTTGGACACTTTCATCCTAATAGGTGAAATTCTCTCTATAATGTCAGTTCACAATGAAGGAGAAACAGTAGAGGACTGCTGCTTGACCAGGTAGACTGTGTTTGTGGGGAACAGTTGAAGTGATTCCTGAACCCTTCCCATTGTCTAAGCCATTAAAGCTGGTGGCCTTCTCCTCTTCCATGTCTCCACCACGTGCTAAAGGGTTTGGTTACTTTGAAAGAGTCCAAACCAGAGACTCATTTGTATCCTCATTCTATATAACTTGACACAGACAGATGTTGGTAATAGAATAATTGCATAATAATTCTAAATTTGTTTCTAAACACACTTCAAGGGATATATTTCTGACAGGGAGTGGGAGAAGGAGATTTCAGAGCATGGATTTACCTTCTAATTCCCATTGCACATAAGCAGAGCAGCTCCATGAAATTTTAAGACTTTGGAACCAAAGTGCACAAGAATTCCCAGTTTTCTGATTGTCCCTAACAATTTTACTTTTAGCACTTAACACCTAATCCAATGCTCTGCTGTTGTGTGAGCATAATATTAAAAAATATATATATACATAATATATGTACACATATATAATATATATTATATATAATTGGTTCTTCTTCAATAGTCTTGGGTTTTCTTTGAAACGTTACTGAACCATAATTTGAAGTGGAAAATGCTATTTTCCATGGAGAGTTCTCATGTATAAGAACCACCTCAGATTCTGACCAAAACAATTGAAGAAATTAGTTATTGATAAAACTCTTATCTATGAATAGATTTTTGAATAGTAAAATGCCTTTTTTTTTTTGAAAAGGGTAAAACAATCCTTTCACTGCCATAGTTGCTTAGAATTTATTTTCCAGTCCTTATTATGCATGCCTCCTTTATGTCATTGATACATACTCTATTATGTGCTTCTTACCATATTTGCTCCAACTATTGTCTCAGACTGATGTCAAAGGGCATTAGATACCAGAAACTAACTCTGCAGGAGTGAATTAATGTCAGTGTTGAAGGGGTCTCTAATTATGTGACTAAATGGGCTTTCAGAAGGCTGATGACAGAATCAAGAATGAAACCTAGGAATTATGACCATTTGTCTTGTGTCTTGTCCACAAATGATACTGCCTCTTCTTACTATTTAGTAAAGACCTACTGAAAGCAATCCATCTACTGGTAACATAGAGTATTCATGAAGGTTTCTTTAGTGATTATATAAAATCATTTTGAAAGAAAAGCATGTGTATACATGACTATATACTCAATGTATCTTGTATAAAGTGGGATTATAACAACTGAGAGTGTGTTAAAATTTTCCTTTGAAAGCTTACCTTATTTAGAAGTTAAAAAGTCCTACTTTATCTATTAAGAAAATGTTTATGGCATATGTGAAATTACTGCAGCATAGAATAAGGGCTAAAGGCATGAACTGTAAAGTCATATAGACCTGCATTCAAGTAGCTTTCCATCAGTAATTTGTTATTTGATCTTAGGCAAATATTTACTATTTTGGAAACTTCTACTTTTGCATTGCTAAGGATGCTAACTGGCCATCTTCAACTTCTGCTACTTCTTGACCATTCTCAACAATTCTGTTTATTATGATTTTTCAGCTACTAACTGTTTTGGCAGAAGTTGATATGGATTTGAAGTTGCCCTCTGCCAGCACAAAATACTGTGTCTGGCATGAAGCCAGGCCCAGAGCTACTGACCCACAGAAGGGACTCACGAGGCAGATGAAACTGCAGGGTGGAGGGTATGGGGTTGTCCCGGCTTGTGTGAGCTCTGTTCCTATTCCCACAGGGTTTTCCGAGAAGTTGAATGGCAACTGGTCCCTTCCACCAAAAAGTTTTCTGAAGACATCATCTGGAATGTAAAACCAAATCCAAATGCACTGTGAAAATAAGCTACCCCCTCACCTCTTTAATCATCCTTTGACATATTTGTACAGGTGTCTAGTATTTTAGCATCTGATGGCACTCCATTTCTTTATGCAGAGGACTGGATACCACTTGCCAGCCGGTGTCCCGATGCTGTTAGTGTACTGGGCCAAGGCTGCCTACCATCTAGCATTGCCCAGCTACCTCAACCTGTGGACATAGTAAGTCCACACCCTGCCCAGTACACAGTTCATATATGAAACTGGGGTGATATGGTTTAGAAGTCTTCAGGTTTTACAAAAGTAATTCAGTGAAAAATTGTACATTAAACAATCCCCCCAGCAGCATGTGGGGCAGAATCTCATGATCGAACACATCAATAATTCTGCAGGAAAATGTATAAGCACTCTAAGTAGAATAAATAAAAGGTATGAATAGATTTATGCTGACTCAGGCCAGATTTTGCTGGTAAATGAGCTTGTGCCACACTCCCATAATTTTAGAATTATGAATTCAGGAATTGTAGATCTTACAGATCTTGTTTGTCTCTTTTAAAAAGTACAGCATAATATACTGGGAAGAACAGAATACCAATTCTGTAGTTGTTAGGCCAAAAATGCATTACTTGACTTTAAACAAGAGCAAACATCACAAAAACTTAATAGAGACTACAGTAGTTAAATATCCCTGATATGATCATGGTAGACTATTGACATGGAAATATTTTACTGGATTTCCCAGATAGTTCAATGTAATTACAGAATCTTTACAAAGGAAGGCGAGAGGTCAGGATCAGAGAAGACATGACAACAGAAGTAGAGGTTAGAATGATACACAGCCACATGTCAAGGAATGGGGGTACCTCTAGAAGCTGGAAAAGACCAGGAGTTGATACCTCCTGTAGATCCTCCACAAGGAAAGCAGCCCTGCTGATATCTTGCCTTTGACCCATTTTGGGCTTTTGAACTTTAGAACTATAAGATAATAAATCCTTGTCATAAATCATTAAATTTATTGTGATTTGTTATAGCAGAAATAGGAAACCAATGTAGAGAAATTTTACAAAGTAACTAGCCAATACTCTTCACAATATCATTCATGAAAGACAAAGAAAGATCAAAGAGCTGTCTCAGATTGGAGCAGATTGAGGAGACATGACAACAAATGCAGTGGGAAATTTACACTAGATAAGATTAGATGAGAAAAAGGGACATTAGTGAAACAGTTGGCAAGATTTCAGTAAGATCTCTAGGTCAGTGAATAGTGTGGTATCAGGTTAATTTCCTGATTTTGACACTTGCACTATGGTTATGTGAGATATCACCACTAAGAGAACCAGGAAGAAAGGTAAGGAAAATATGTAATTTTTGCAACTGTTTTTGCAAGTCTGAAATTATTTCAAAATTTAAAAAAAATGTTTTTTTTTTGAATCAGGGGAGATAAACCAAAGGAAGCCTACTTCATTTTCTTCCCCATTTAATAATAATAAATAATTAACACTTGGCACTGCTCCAATTTGACACATATATCAATTCATTTCAACCTTACCACTCTAGAGGTGGTGGGTACTGTTGTGATCTTTATTTTACTGATGCTGAAGCACAGAGGGTAAGGAACATAGCCAAGATCACAGCACAGTTAAGAATATTTGTCTATAGTCTGTGCTCCCAATAACTACTTGAGGTGATTCTCTTGCACATTAAAGTTTGAGAACATATGGCATGAATTTCACTACTCAATTACAATAGCATTTGAGTACTCAAGAAACTTTGCTTATTTCCTAATTGCTGGCTATGTTCTAGATGGTAACATTGACAAGTAACTGAACACTAAGGAGCCAAATCGTTACACTAGTAATATTTCAATTGATGAATATTGCAACCAGGAAGCAGTGGTTCTATAGAACGGAATTTTTCTATATAATTATTCCTTTGTTGTATTATTTTTCCTCATTTTCATCAATCAGTTTTTTAACATTTGTTCATTTTTCTGAAACTTTTCTTGAAGCTTCCTACCCTTATTTGTTTCCTTGGAAACTTTCAGGCTGTCTGTCTTTAAGTGTCTTTCAGGCTTTAAGTGTAATTCCACACTTTCATTTTAGAGTTGATACATTTTACATTGAATACAGTATATTTTTCCCATGGGAAAATAAGGTAGGATGAGTAGCTAGCAAAGGTTTTGGGAAGGAAGAAGTGTAGGACTAGGAATTCCATTCTTCAGCATTTGTATTATAGTGATGGTCTGAATCAGGAAGCAGGGAGAGGGGAGAGAAGAGGTGGAAGTCATTGTCTACTATAGTTTGAAATCCCTTATGGTAGTCAACACATTATTTTTCATACCTTATGTGAGTCAAGCATACTGTTGATAGTCAACAACAATAAATAATTAACCATATTGGGTATACATACTTAATTTATCATATGTACAGATTAAAATGTGCCTCTGAAAATAAAGTTCTCAAAAAGAGTTTTTGATGTGTTCTGATAGTGGCTGTAAATCATAGCATTTTATGCAGAGTCTTAGATAAGTTAAATATATTCCATTTTACCCTTTTAATATATCAAAAGTTCCTTTTTAATATTTTTAAATAAATGTCTTCAAACTTAAACTTCTATTTGAAGTCTTTCTACATACATCTATCCCCACACAGATATGGATATTATACCTACCTATTTATCTATATATAAAATATAAAGCAATTATATTAGTAAATTTGTACATTTTATTTTCCAATACAATGTATTCACTTTAATCACATACTTTCTAATCGTTTTGCTTACTAGTCTCAGATTTTTTAATCCAAATTTCCTTCCATTTGTCTGTATTTAAAAAAATAATAATAATCATTTTACATCTATTACAAATAACAATACCTAGTTCCTGTTGAATGCTAACATTGTAATTCATTCTCAGGGCTAGGCTGCCATTCACTAGTTGCTTAAGCTGTGCTCCCATTATGTATGACATCAGCAGAAACCCTCAATTCAATTGCAACCTTTTATTTAATTAGGGAGTATGTATTATTTGGTTTGTAGTAACCAAAATTAAAAATAACCCCTTCTATTATGTAATAGGAAAGGAAGAAAACGTTGAATAAAGCAATCAAAAGTTATGTTAAATTTTAATTATAATATTTTCTGCTTTTGTGCACCTTGATTTATTGCTACTCTTTTAGGTTCATTTTTAATTACATAATAGGAAAACAAAGGATATTTTTACCCAAAGAGATATTTGGCACAAATAATCCTCTTAATGTTAATGGTCATGCTGCACTTTATATTAAACTTAATTTTCAAAAGCATATTTAACACAGTTTGCCTGGGTTTTAAAGAATTATTTTCCCTTCTTTTAACAACATGCCTCTTAGGTCTCTATATTAGAAATCAGGGACAAAGCTCATAAAGGAACAAAGACCCAAAATCAGGGATGGTCTTTTAAAAGAGGTACAGTTTCAAAGACTCCTAAAGATATAAATCAAAGTACTTTTGAATACACAGAACATTCTAAAAGAATATTGAACTGTTTGCTTAAAATCTCACATTATTTCCTTCTTTTAAAACCCTGTTCCTTTTTGAAGTCTAGCACCAGATAGGCACAAAAGGAATATTTTCATGCAAAAATCAGAGCCAGGTACAGAGGCACAGTGAGAGTCTATTTCAAGTGGGGACAGGAATTTAATTCAAGTTATTCTCCTCTTTATTCCACATTTAACAGATTTGAAGGATTTCTCCACCTCTCTGACAGTTCTGCAGCCATCACTAGGTAATGTTGGGACTGGTAGAGGGTTCCAGGAAATCTTGTGGTGGAATTTTTGGGTCCTTGGAATGGATTTTGGAAACAGCCTTCAAGTGAGGAAGGGGCTTTATGTTTCCAGAACTCATTGTACTGGTCCTCTCTAGGATAAAAAGCAAACAACCAGTTTCTTTTCTCTTTAAAAAGAATCTTATGTTACTAACATGTCATCTCTACCATAGATACTATACTTGAAAGCATAAAAAATAATTTTGGAGAAAACAGATTTTACTTACCTTGTTCTAGATGTAGGCTTTTCTATGTTTTATTTTTTCCCCTTAAATATATTTTATTTATTTTGTTATTACAGTTGTCCCAATTTTCCCTCTTTCGCCCCCCTCCACCCAGTACTCCATTTCCTTTGGCAATGCCCCGCTTAGTTCATTGCCATGTGTCATGCATTATAAGTCTTTGGCTTCTTCATTTCCTTTATTCTTCTTAACATCCCCCCTGTCTATTCTGTAACCACCAATATGTACTTTTTAATTTTTTTCCTTTTTACACCTAGATAATTCACCATTTAATTATTGCCTTTTGTCAGCTTCTCAAATCATACTCATACAAAGTTTTCTTTTCATTATTTCAAAATGCCTACGTTAATTCATTTGTTTAAAGAATTACTCTTTAAATCACAATACCAGACTTCAAACAATACTATAAGGCTACAGTCATCAAAACAGCCTGGCACTGGCATAAGAATAGACATATAGACCAATGGAACAGAATAGAGAGCCCAGAAATTAACCCAGGACTCTATGGTCATCTAGTATTTGAAAAAGGGGAAAGGAACATCAAATGGAGAAAAAACAGTCTCTTCAACAAATGGTGTTGGGAGAACTGGACAGCAACATGCAAAAAGATAAAACTAGACCACCAACTTACACCATACACCAGAATAAACTCAAAATGGATAAAGGATTTAAACATAAGCAGTACGACCATAAAGGTTCTGGAGAAACATATAGGCAGTAAACTTTTGGATATCCTACACAGAAAGTATGTTTACTGATACTTCACCAAGGGCAAAGGAAATAAAAGAACAAATCAACAAGTGGGACTATATCAAATTGAAAAGTTTCTGTTCAGCTAAAGAAAATAGCAGCAAAATTCAAAGGGAGCCAACTGTATGGGAAAATATAATTGCCAATGATACCTCAGACAAGGGTCTGATCTCCAAAATATATAAAGAACTAATGTGACTCAACACCAGGGAGACAGACAGCCCAATTAAAAAATGGGCAAAGGACCTGAATAGACAACTCACTGAGGAAGATATACAAAGGGCCCAGAGGCAAATGAAAGAATGCTCAACATCACTAGTCATCAGAGAGATGCAAATTAAATCCACAATAAGATACCACCTCACACCTGTCAGAATGGCAATCATCAACAAATCAACAAACAACAACTGTTGGCGAGGATGTGGGGCAAAGGGAACCCTCATACACTGTTGGTGGGAATGTAGGCTGGTGCAGCCACTGTGGAAAACAGTATGGGGTTTCCTTAAAAAACTAAAAATGGAAGTGCCTTTTGATCCAGCAATTCCACTACTTGGACTATACCCAAAGAATCCTGAAACAACAATTCATAAGAACCTATGTACACCTATGTTCATAGCAGCACTATTTACAATAGCCAAGTGCTGGATACAGCCTAAGTGCCCATCAGTGGATGATTGGATCAAAAAACTTTGGTACATTTACACAATGGAATTCTATATAGCAGAAAGAAAGAAGGAACTTGTACACTTTGCAACAACATGTATGGAATTGGAGAATATTATGCTTAGTGAAATAAGCCAGTCAGTGAAGGACAAATACCATATGATCTCACCCATTACAGGACAATAATGAACAAAACTAGCAACAAGCAAAACAGAAAGAACCAAATATATGAATACAGTGAGTGGGCCTCCAGTGGTCAGGGGAAATGGGGTTGGGGGGAGGGGAGAAGCAGAGGTGGGGAGGGGGAATGGTTTAGACAGGAACCTAGTATAGGGGAGCCATGGACATGGACAGCAGGTGGGATTGACTTTGGGGGGAATGGATGGGTGGGGAAGGGGACAGAGGGGAGCAAAAAGGGGATGGATGTAATACAACAATAATAAAATTAAAAAGAAAGAATTACTCTTTTAAGTAATATGAATTGCAACATTACGAAACATGCAAAAATACATTTACACACATACATATTTTACACATATTTAAAGTACATACTGGATTTTGAACAGTTAATACAAAAAGATTAAAATATGCCAATAGCTTATATAATTATTACATGTTAAATGATAGTATTTTAGATATAGCAAATTAAGCAGTTTTTCTTCTTTAATATGTATTTTACTCTGCAATGCTATTTTTGAGAAATATATCACAGAAATGGTGTATTGTAGAACTCACTTTTGTGAAAGTTGTCCTAGAGACAGTGCCAAACCCATAGTAAAATATGAATTTGTTTTTGGAGTCAATCCTCCCCCCTCCAATTATACAACTCAACTTTATTGTAAGCTACTTAAACTACAACTTATTCTTTTTGGAGTTTTCCATCTTAAGTAGTAGATGAATTTTTTTTTTTTTTTTTTGGCTGTGCACAGGTCTTAATTTTTTCAATACCCCCTGTTTTTTCTCTACCTCTGTTTTACAAATTGAAGCCTTCATAAATAATGGCACTTGCAGTGCTCATCTGGTTCCCTGGGTAGAAATTATTATGTCTACCAAGATGAGGCAAAAAATAAACATCCCGAGGATTTACATACTTTGTAGAGTAGTATTCTAGCTATTTTTTGAACTTGTGGTTGGCTTCCTGAACTAATCCCTGAACTATTTAAGAGTCTGTTGAGGTAGAGATTCTTCATCTTCTTAAAGCAGACCCTTTAGCATCTCTTGCAATGCTGGTTTGGTGGAGATGTATTTTTTCAGCCTTCTTTTGTCTGGGAAACTTCATATTTCACCTTCCATTTTGAATGAGAGCCTTTCTGCATAGAGTATTCTTGGTTGTAGGCCTTTGTTTTTCATTGCTCGAAATATCTGGCTTGTTGAGTTTCTGTTGAGAAATCGGCTGTTAACCTTATCATAGCCCCCTTACATGTTATTAGCTGTTTCTCTCTTGCTGCTTTTAGGATTCTCTCCTTGTCTTTGAAATTTGCCATTTTCATGATGATATGTCTTGAAGTGGGCCTGTTTGGGTTCCTCTTCATTGGGACCCTCTGTGCTTCCTGAGCTTGCATGACATTTTCTCTCCTCAAGTTAGGGAAATTTTCTGTCATTACTTTTTCAAACAGGCTTTCTATCCTTTGGATCCTCCTCTTCTTCTTCTGGTATCCCTATGATATGGATGTTATTATGTTTCATGTTGTCCTGCAGCTCTCTTAAAACAACTTCATTCTTTTTCAGTCTTTTTTCATTTTGTTGCACTGCCTGGGAATTTTTTTCTACATTGACCTCCAGCTTGATGATTTGATCTTCTGCTTCCTCTAGCCTGCTTTTGATTCCTTCTACTGTGTTCTTCAATTCAGAAATTGTATTCTTCATTTCCTCCTGGTTCTTATTGATGGTGTTTATGTCCTTTTTAATACTGGTGTAGTTTTCAGTTAAGTTTTTTGTAGCTTCCATGGAGTGGTTTGTAGTTCCCCTGGAGTTGTTTGTAGTTTTCTTTGAACTTGCTGAGCTCATTGAGTTTCTCTATCATCATTATTTTGAATTCCATGTTTGATAATGTGCTTGCCTCTATTTCATTTTGCACTCTCCCTGAGGTTTCTTCCTTTCCTTTTCCTGAGTGTTTATTTCTTTGTCTCCCCATTTTAGGTGACTCTTGTTTGTTTCTGCTTCTTAGATTGGTCTGCTTTGACTTAACTGTCTTAGCGGTGTGATCTTCTGTGGTGTAGACCTGCACTATTTTTACTTCCTGGCTCTGCACTTGGTGAAGTGTGCTTATGACCCAGTCTGGGCCTTGTCAACCAGTTGGAGACTACCAGAGATCCACTGTCTTTGTCTCCTTTGGTTGTTAATCCTATCAGTCTGTGATCAGCATTCAGTTTTAGGCACCTCTGGGCAGGGCAGATGAATTCAGTTGTTAATCCAATCAACTTGTGATCTGAGGTCAAGTTTAGACACTGCTGGGTGGGGAGGATTAGTTCCTATGGGTGGGGCTGTGGCTTACCCTCAGGCCACCACCCTTTGGAGAAGAATGTTTTGCTGGCTGTAAGGGGGAAGGGTCTGCACTGAACTCTTGGGCTGCTCCCTCAACTCTCCCTCTAAAGCCACTGACCTCAACTTTCCCCGAGTGTCTCTAGTCCACTGTGCCCTTTCTCTGCTGGAGCCCAGGGTAGGTGGGTGCCACGGTATTTTTGTGCATGGTCCATTTAAGAATTTGGTCTCTCTGTTAAGACGGCTAAGCATGGTGGCTTTTTGCTTTTCACAGCTGGGTGCTGTTTTACTCTCAGCTTTGTTGCTGTAGTCTGTGAAGCCCAGTTGGGGGTTTAGATCCCACCATTCTCAGGTAGAACCCCCAGCTGCTGAGATGTTTCTCCATCTCTTCAGCTGCCACCTGTGGGAGCCCCACCAGCTCTCTTGATGTTCCATACTTCCTACCAGTCATGTTGTGATGAGGCGACCTCTTCTGTTCTGTCCCTGGTAATAAGGCTTCTCTTTAATTGGTGTTCTGTTGGTTATTCTGGATGATTTCTCCTTCGTTAAATTGTAATTCCAGTTTGGTGTTGGGAGGAGATTGGTGCAGCTCCACTTACTCCTCTGTCCTCTTGGTTTTCTATGTTTTATTTTTAATGTACTATTTCTATCACTTTGGCTAAGTCAGTGCAAATACTAAAAGTAACTAGCTGATCATTTTATAACAAATTTTACTTTCCAAAAGGTATAACCAAGTACAAGACTTATGCCCCTATGATATGTGTGTTTCATTAAGAAAGTGAACTGCCATATCTCTGAGTAGAGTAGGTATTTGTGATTTTCATGTTTCCATAGCAACATGTAATTTCTATTGAATTTCAGAATAAATAGGCAAATAAAATATGCATAAAATATTGATACAAATTATTCCTGCTCTCCAGGGACTTTAACAACTTGTGGTCATTATTTTGTTTTCAATTTTGTAGCCATTTTTCTAATTAAAGCGTATTTTTATCATGATTTCTTTATTCACCTAATGCATAAAGTTTTTTTAAATGTGGTTTCCAAACCCTGCTTTATAATATATACATTAGAAAGAATAATGAGTTTGTAGCATGAACATAGAAACAAAAATGTTTTCTATATTTTTCTAAGATAATTATGTGACTTGCCCTGTTCTATATTAATTCTTAATTTTATGTTATTATCAGTAACATTAAAATAGATAACACTAGTGAGAAAACAACAAATATAACAAAATTATTATATTGAAGAAGGGAACTTTTTAATGAACATATTATTTCAACAACATCAGGTAGAAAGAAAAACAAATTGAATCAGTTATTTGTTTGAGCTTTAAAATAGGAAGAACTACAAGATAAAATTAATCTAACATACATATGTTATGTTGAAACTGATTTTTATAGTACTATGTTTTCTGTAGCATTTCAGTTCAATTAACATTTATTGAGAACTAACTTTATGCTCAGTGCAGTGACAATAATTTTGAAAGTTAAACACTTTTTATTGTTTATGCTATATGGCTGTCCCAATTTTTCCTTCTTTACCCCCTTTCATCCAGCCCATCACCCCTGACTTCCATTGTCAATTCCCCACACCATTGTTCATGTCCATGGGTCATGCATATATGTTCTTTGCCTAATCCTCATACCTTCTTTCAGTCAGTCCCCCCACAGACCTTCTCTCTTACAGCTGTCAGTCTGTCCTAAATTCCTGTGCCTCTGATTCTATTTTGCCCATTAGTTAATTTTGTTCATTAGGTCCCAGTTATAAGTGAGATTATATGGTACTTTTTTTTCATTGACTGGCTTATTTCACTTAACATGATAGTCTCCTGTTCCATCCATGCTGTCACAAAAATTATTCTATTGTGTAGATATACCACAGCATTTTTATCCACTCTTCTACCAGTGGGCAGTTACGCTGTTTCCAAATCTTAGCTGTTGCAAATAACACTGCTGTGAACATTGGGATACATATTTTCTTTTGCATTGGTGTTTTAAGATTGATTATTTGGATATATTCCCAGAAGTGGAATTGTTGGGTCAAAAGGCAGTTCCATTTTAATTTTTTAAGGAAACTCCATACTGTTTACCAAAGTGGCTGCACCAGTCTACTATATTCCCACCGACAGTGAACTAGGGTTCCTTTTCCCCCACATCTTCAACAGCACTTGTTTGTTGATTCATTAATGATAGCCATTTTGGCAGGTGTGAGGTGATATCTACGTCACTGCAGTTTTAATTTGCATCTCTCTAATGGCTAGTGATGTTGAGCATTTTTTTCATGTCCATTGGCCTTGTGTATATGTCCTCCTTGGAGAAATGTTTATTCAAGTTCTTTGCCCACTTTTTCATTAGATTGTTTTTCATTAGATTTCTTGTGTTGAATTGTATGCAAAGTATCAATTTTTTGTACAGATTCTGAGCTGAAGAGAAGCAGTCTGATGCATTAGGAAGGCCAAGAACCATAATTCTGGAGACATTTAATCTGGTTCCTGTTCTGCCATTGATTAGCAATGTAAACTTGAGGAGGTTACATTGTGTCTCCAGGACTCAATTATATTGTCTGTTATATAAAGTGTGTGTAGTGAAGAGGTATGGATTCATTATTTCACAACCAGATTTTAAAATCTGAAGAACTTATTTTTTTTTCCCCAATGAAACACAACTACAAACCAGAAAAACATAAAAGCAGGGTGATCTGTTTAAAGCAGGGATGGGTACTCCTGAGCCCTCCTGCCCAGTGTCTTTCTTTTCTATCATGACTCTCTTTAATGGAACAAAATGAAAGCTCTGAAAACCAGCAAAGTTCAACTTTAAACTATTTACCAAAGGATTTCTAAGGTCTCTTTTCATAAGAACATTCCACAATTTTAGGAGGTAATTGATTCACAGGCTAAATCATGTAAAATTTCTGCAGGAATATTTGCAAAAATAATGGTGGTAGTGGGAAACTCTGAAGGAAGTCATTATTTCAACAAAGATTTGTTAAGTATCTATCTGTTCTGTATTCATCCCTCCCACAATGTCACAATACACAAAGCTGGCAAGAGTATGTTTCTGTCCCTCTCTGATTCTCATATTCTTTTGTAGTTTTTAAAACCGCTTTAGGGTTCTCTAAGCTCCTCGAGTACTTAACTTGACATCTTTTATTTGAGAACTTTTCCATTGTCTTTCTCCTCTTCTCTGGGACTCCAGTGCCACATACCGTGCTACTATTGAGTGTTTCACATGTCTTTTATGCTCTTTTATGTTATTTCCCCTTTCTTCTTGCTGTTTCATTTTTACCTAAGTCAAGTTTTTTTTTTCATATTTTATCAATTTTTTGAAAGATTTTATTCATTATTTTTAGAGAGAGGGGAAGGGAGGAAGAAAGAAAGGGAAAGAATGATTAACGTATGGTTGCCATTCACTTGCCTCCAGCTGGAGATGTGGCTTGCAAACTGGGTATGTGCCCTGGCTGGGAATCAAACCATAAATCAAGTTTTATTAACCTGTCTTAGTTTACTAGTCCTGCCATCCACTGTGATAAATCCACCCACTGGTTCCTAAATTCAGATAACTTATTTTTAATGCTAAACTGTTCTTTGTAACCATTCTTTATAGATTCAAATATGTATTTTGAAATTCTTCTATTTTATCCAATTTTTCTCTATTTCCTTTAGCAGATTAATAATACCTATTTTAAAGACTTGGTCTGCTAATGTCAGCATCTATATTACCTATGGGTTTGTTTCTATTGTCTATTTTTGCTTTTGGTAATTGATTATACTCATTTAGCTTCTTGTATATAATCATTTTTTATTACATATAAGACACTGAGTATAAAAACCCTAGGGACTTCAACAGTTGTTTTTTTTTCATTTATTTTTAATTTAATTTTATTGTACTACAGCCATCCCCATTTTCCTCCCCTCTGTCACCTTCCCCTAACACCTACTTCCCCCCAAAGTCAATCCCACTTGGCCATGTCCATGGTTCTTCATGCTAGTTCCTTGACTAAACTGCTCTCTTTATTTGCCTCCTCCTCTTCCCACCTGCCCCTTCTGCCCACTGAAGGTCTATTCATTATACTCATGTATCTGATTCTCTTTGGCTTGTTCATTTGTTTCGTTCATTAGTATCCTGTAATGAGTGAGATCATATGCAGGTATTTGTCTTTCACTGATTGGTTTATTTCACTAAGCATAACATTTTCCAGTTCCATTCATGTTGTCACAAAGGGTAGGAATTCCTTCTTTCTTTCTGCTGTGTAGTATTCCATTGTGTAAATGTATCAAAGTTTTTTGATCCAATATTCCACTGATGGGCATTTAGGCTGTTTCCAGCACTTGGCTATTGTAAATAGTGCTGCTATGAACATAGGGGTACATAGGTTCTTATGAATTGGTGTTTCAGAATTCTTCAGGTATAGTCCTAGTAGTAGAATTGCTGGATCAAAAGGCAGTTCCATTTTTAGGTTTTTAAGAAAACTCCATACTGTATTCCATAGTGGCTGCACCAGCCTGCATTCCTACCAACAGTGCACTAGGGTTCCCTTTTCCCCACATCTACACTAACACTTATTGCTTGTTGGTTTGTTGATAATTGCCACTCTGACAGGTGTGGGGTGGCAACTTACTGTGGATTTAATTTGCATCTCCCTGATGTCCAGTGATGTTGAGCAGTCTTTCATATGCCTTTGGGCCCTTTGTGTATCCTCCTCAGGGAGTTGTCTGTTCAGGTCCCTAGCCCATTATTTAAATTGCGCTGTCTGTCTCCCTGATGTTGAGTCACATAAGTTCTTTATATATTTTGGATATCAAACCCTTGTCTGAGCTATAATTGGCAAATATGTTTTCCCATACAGTTGGTTCACTTTGAATTTTGCTGGTGTTTTCTTTAGCTGAACAGAAACTTTTCTGTTTGATATAGATCCATTTGTTTATCTGTTTCTTTATTTCCTTTGCCCTTGAAGAAGTATCAGTAAACATATTTTTGCATAGGATATCTAAAATTTTACTGTCTGTATTTTCCTCCAAGACCTTTATGGTGGTACTACTTATGTTTAAGTCTTTTATCCATCTTTTTTTTCTTTTTTTCTTTTTAAATTTTATTGTAGTTGTATTACATCCATCCCCTTTTTGCTCCCCTCTGTCCCCCTCACCACCCACCCATTCCCCCCAAAGTCAATCCCACCTGTTGTCCATGTCCATGGTTCCTTTATACTAGGTTCTTGTCTAAGCTGCTCCCCTTCTTTGCCTCTGCCTCCCCGCTCCCCCCAACCCCGTTCCCCCTGACCACTGAAGGCCTATTCCTTGTATGTATATACTTGGTTCTGTTTTGCTTGTTAGTTTTGCTCATTATTGTCCCGTCATGGGTGAGATCATATGATATTTGTCCTTCACTGACTGGCTTATTTCACTAAGCATAATACTCTCCAGTTCCATCCATGTTGTTGCAAAGGGTACAAGTTCCTTCTTTCTTTCTGCTATATAGAATTCCATTGTGTAAATGTACCAAAGGTTTTTGATCCAATCATCCACTGATGGGCACTTAGGCTGTTTCCAGCACTTGGCTATTGTAAATAGTGCCGCTATGA
>PVIW01007259.1:0-36482 GCA_004026585.1 Noctilio leporinus | reverse complement strand
CTCCAAGTAGTGGAATTGCTGGATCAAAAGGCAGTTCCATTTTTAGTTTTTTAGGGAAACCCCATACTGTTTTCCACAGTGGCTGCACCAGCCTGCATTCCCACCAACAGTGTATGAGGGTTCCCTTTGCCCCGCATCCTCACCAACACTTGTTGTTTGTTGATTTGCTGATGATTGCCATTCTGACAGGTGTGAGGTGGTATCTTAATGCAGTTTTAATTTGCATCTCTCTAATGACTAGTGATGTTGAGCATTCTTTTATCCATCTTGAGTTTATTCTGGTGTATGGTGTAAGTTGGTGGTTTAGTTTTATCTTTTTGCACTTGTTGAAGAGACTGTTTTTACTCCATTTTATGTTCCATCCCCCTTTGTCAAATATTAATTGACCATAGAGTCCTGGGTTTATTTCTGGGCTCTCTATTCTGTTCCATTGATCTATATATCTATTCTTATGCCAGTACCAGATTGTTTTCATTACAGAAGTCTTATAGTATAGTTTGATGTCCGGTATTGTGATTCATCCTACCTTGTTCTACTTTCACAAGTTTGCTGTGGATATTTGGGGTGTTTCTGGCTTCACATAAATTTTGGAAATATTTTTTCTATCTCTGTGAAGTATGTCATTGATATTTTAATTGGGATTGCATTGAATCTATAGATTGCTTTGGGTAGTATGGGCATTTTAATGATGTTAATTCTTCCCATCCAAGAACATAGTATATGTTTCCACTTATTTGTATCTTCCATCATTTCTTTCTTCAGTGTTCTGTAGTTCTCTGAGTACCGGTCTCTTACCTCTTCGGTTAAGATTATTCCTAAGAACTTTATTTTCCTAGTTGCTATTGGCAAATGGGATTTGTTTTCTTGCATCTATTTCTGATGTTTCATTATTGGTATACAAAAATGCTTTTGATTTCTGAATGTTGACTTTATGTCCAGCTATTTTGCTAAATTTTCTTATTAGGTTGAGTAAGTTTTTGGTGGAGTCTATTGAATTTTTATGTACACTATCATGTCACCTGCAAATAATGAGAGTTTTACTTTCTCCTTTCCAATTTGGATACCTTTCATTCCTTTTTCTTCTCTGATAGCTATGGCTAGAACTTCCAAAACGAGGTTGAACAGAAGTGGAGAGAATGGACAGCCTTGTCTTATTCCTGATCTTAGGGGGAAGGCTTTTAGTTTTTGCCCATTGAGTTTGATGTTGGCTGCAGGTTTCTCACATATGGCCATTATTATGTAGAGGTATGCTCCCTCTATTCCCATTTTGCTGAGCATTTTTATCATAAATGATTGCTTTACTTTATCCAATGCTTTTTTCAGCATTTATTCATATGATCATATGGTTTTGGTCTTTCATTTTGTTTTTGTGGTGCATTACATTTATTAATTTGTGAATGTTGTTCTATCCTTGCATCCCTGGGATGAAATCCACTTGATCATGGTATATGATCTTTTTAACATATGGCTGGATCCAGTTTGCCAATATTTTGTTGAGAATCTTAGCATCTATGTTCATCATAGATATTGGCCTGTACTTTTTTTAATACTGTCTTGACCAGGTTTTGGGATTAGAATAACATTGGCCTCAGAGAATGAGGTTGGGATTTTTCCCTTTTCATGGAATTTTTGGAATAGGCTGAGAAGGATAGGAGTTAGTTCTTCTCTAAATGTTTGGTAGAATTCACCTGTGTAGCCATCTGGCCTGGGGCTCTTGTGCTTTGGGAATTTTTTGATTACTTCTTCAATTTCACTAATTGTTCTTGGCCTATTCAGGCTTTCTGCTTCTTCTGGATTCAATTTTATTAGATTATATCTTACCAGAAATTTATCCATTTCACCCAGGTTGTCATATAGTTGTTTAATTTCTTACATTCTTTGTATTTCTGAAATATCAGTTGTGATTTCTTCTCTGTTGTTTCTGATTCTGTCTATTTGGGTCCTCTCCCTCTTTTTCTTGATGAGTCTGGTTAAAGACATCAATTTTTTTTTTTTCAAAGAACCAGCTCTTGGATTTATCAATTCTTCAAATTGTAGTCTTAGTCTGTAAGTTATTTAATTCTGCTCCGATCTTGATGATTTCCTTTCTTCTACTTGCTCTGAGCTTTGTTTGTTGTTGCTCCTCTAGTTCTTGCAGCTTTATGGTTAGGTTGTTTTTTTATAAACTTCTTGTGACTTTTTTAGGTAGGCCTATATTGCTATGAAATTCCCTCCTCTGAGAACTGCCTTTGCTGTGCCCCATAGCCCTTGTATGTTATTAGCTCTTTCTCTCTTGCTGCCCTTAGGATTCTTTCTTTTTCTTTGAATGTTGCCATTTTAATTATGATGTGTCTTGGTGTAGGTTTGAATGTTGTCTTCATTGAGATCTTCTGTGCTTCCTGTACTTTGGTAATTTTTTCTCTAACCAAATTGGGGAAGTTTTTTGTCTTTACTTTTTCAAACAGGTTTTCTATTCCTTGATCCTTTTCCTCTTTTTCTGGTATCCCTATGATATGAATATTATTATGTTTCATGTTGTCCTGCTGCTGTCTTAACACCTCTTCATTCTTTTTCGGTCTTTTTTCATTTTGTTGCAATGTCTGGGTATTTATTTCTATGTTGTCCTCCAGCTCGCTGATTTGATTCTGTGCTTCCTCTAACCTGATTTTGATTCCTTCTACTGTGTTCCTCAGTTCAGAAATTGTATTCTTCATTTCCTTCTAGTTCTTATTGATGGTTTCTATATCTTTTTTAATGCTGGTATAATTTTCAATAAGTTCCTTGTAGTTTCCCTGGAGTTCTTTACAGTTCCTCTGGAGTTCTTTGTAGTTTTCATTGAACTCATTGATCTCATTGAGCTTTCTTATAACCATTGCTTTGAATTCTATAGTGTGTCTAATGGATTGTTTATCTCCATTTCAGTTCATAGTTTTTTCTCAGAATTCCTCCTTTTCTTTTGATGATGGACTCTTTCTTTTTCACCTCATTTTAGATTTCTCTTCTTGCTTGTTTTTGTTTCTTTTATTAACCTACTATGACTCCTTACCTTCATTTAGTGACCTTCTGTGATAGGAGACCTATAGAATTCAATGGTGCAGGCTGCTAGATTTCCTTAACTTGAGCTTGGGCTGTAGTGCTAAGTCCCCGCCGCTGAGCTCCTGTTTGGGTATGCTAGTGCTGCAATTGCTGGAGCTCATGAGTGCAGGTACCTTGGTGGGAGGAGGCTGAGAACTATGCAGTCTGTTTCTGTGAGGGCTGGTGGGCAGGTTGCCTGCACAGTCAGCAGAGCTTGGGCTATAGCACACAGCCCCACACTTGCTGGGCTCCCATTTGAGCCTTCTACCTCTGCCAGGAGTGCAGGCACAGTGGGGGGAGGGAAGACGCCAAAGTACTATGCTGTCTGTTTTATTCAGGGCAGGTTGGTTGCCTGGTGCAGCCCCTGCCCTTCGGGCTTCCATTTGCATCTCATAATGTTGCCACTACCTGGGGGGTATTCCAGTGGGTGCAGGCACTCAGGTATTGGGGCCTGAGCAATATGCTGTCTGTTTCTGTGAGGTCCAGTGGGTGGGTTGCCAGCAGAGCTCAGGCTGGAGTGCTCTGCCTGCACTGGCTGGGCTCCCATTTTGGCCTGCTACCACTGCTCTTGCTGGGTCACTTTCTCCAGTGCTGGCGCCTTGGAAGGCAGGACCCGAGCAATATTCTGTCTCTTTTTGTGAAGTTGCCAGACTGGCAGAGCTCTGGCTAGAGCATGTAGCCTGCATCTGCTGGGTTCCAGTTGGGCCTGCTACTGCTGCCCTTGCTGGGTCACTCTCTTGAGCACAGGCACCTAGAGGGAGGGGGCCTGAGCAATATGCTGTCTGTTTCTATGAGGGCTGGTGGGTGGGTTGCCACCTAGTGGGCAGAGGCTTGGGCTGGGGCATCCCCCACCCTCTGGGCTCCCATTTGGTTCTCTTACCACTACCATTGCCACGGCACTCCTGCCAGTTCAGGCATCTTGAGCCTGAGCACTATGCCATCAGTCTGGGCAGGCCCTGGATACCTCACCAGTTGGGCCAATCTGCCAGTAGCAGCTAAAACAGGTTGCTGGCTAGGGTGGCCATGTGCTTCCACAGTCTCCTCTAAACTTGCTCAGTTCCTGCAGCCAGGTCATGTGGACTCCTAAGTCTCTGCAATCTCTGGATTAGTCACACTAGACTCTAAAATGCACCAAGTCGCTGAGTCTTTCACCTGCCCTGCGTTTCCTGTCTTCTCCTCTAGCTGCTCAGAAACAGTGCTGCCCCCCTTCCCTGCTGCCATCTTCCTGAATCCTACTTTTAATTTTTTGTAGTTTCTCCATATTGCTTTCTACATTGTCTGCACCAATCTGCATTCCCACCAACAATGGGAAAGAGTTCCCCTTTCACTACATCCTTGTCATCACTTGCTATTTGTGGATTTATTAATGACAGCCATTCTGAAAGGTGTGAGGTTTTAATTTGCATCTCTCTGATGATCAGTGATGCTGAGCAACTTTTCATTTCTATTGGCCATCTGTATGTCCTCTTTGGAGAAGTTTCTATTCAGGTCCTTTGTTAAATGGTAGTGTGTGTGTGTGTGTGTGTGTGTGTGTGTGTGGATGTTGAGTTTTATAACTTCTATATAAAATTTTATATTAACTGCATATGAGTTATATTATTGGTGACTATGTTTTCTCATTTAGTGGGTTGTCATTTAATTTTATTGATGGTTTTCTTTTCAAGGCAAAACCTTTTTAGTCTGATGTAGTCTCATTCATTTCATTTTTATTTTTGTTCCCCCTATTAGAGGAAATAGATCAGAAAAATGTATTGCTATGAGCAATGTTTAATATATTACTGCTTATGTTTTCTTCTAGGATCTTTATGGTTTTAAATCAAATGCTTTAATAAATTTAGTATTTGTTCTTGTGTAAGAAGGTGGTCTAGCTTCATATTTTGCATGTATCTGTCCAATTTTCCCAGTACCATATATTTATTTATTTTTAAATTTTATTGTTGTATTACATCCATTCCCTTTTTGCTCCCCTCTGTCTCCTTCCCCACCCACCCATTCCCCCCAAAGTCAATCCCACCTGTTGTCCATGTCCATGGTTCCTTTATACTAGGTTCTTGTCTAAGCTGCTCCCCTTTCTTGCCTCTGCCTCCCCCCTCCCCCCAACCCCTTTCCCCTTGACCACTGAAGGCCTATTCCTTGTATTCATATACTTGCCAGAACCATATATTTAAAAAACTATCTGTACCACATTACATGTTTTTGCCTTCTTTGTAAATTTTTAATTGACTATAAAAACATGATTTTGTTTCTGGGATTAGAGCATGAAATACCTTTTACATTCCTTTAATTCTGTGTGTATCTTTTTTTGGAGGTGGGTCTCTTGAACACAGCATATATACAGATCTTGTTCTCCTGACCATTCAGCTACCCTATATCTTTTTATTGAAGTAGAAAAACCATTTACACTTAAAGTGATTATTGATAGATGCCTGTTTATTACCATTTTATTTTAAACTATTTTTTCCTGACAATCTTATGGAGCTCCCTTGTAGGTAACTAATTGTTTTTCTCTTTTGGCTTTTTTTTTTTTTTTTTAAGATCTTACTTATTTCTTTTTAGAGAGAGGCAAAGGGAAGGAGAGAGATGTTAATATGTGGTTGCCTCTTATGTGCCCTGAACTGGGGATCTGTCTGGCCTTGCAACCTAGGCATGTGCCCTGACTGGGAATTGAACACATCACCCTTTGGTTTGCAGGTCGCCACTATCCACTGAGCCATACCAGCCAGGGCTCTCTTTTGGATTTTTAAAAAATATTTTATTTATTATTTTTAGAGAGGTGGGAAAGAAGAGAGGGAGACATCAGTGTATGGTTGTCTTTCACTTGCCTCCGGCTATGGACCTAGATGGAGACCTGGCTTGCAACCTGGTTATGTGCCCTGGCTGGGAATCAAACCAGCAATCTTTGGATTCACAGGCCTATGTCTTTCCACTGAGCCACCAGCTAGGACTTCTTTTGGATTTTAAGAGTTTCTCCTTGTCTTAAGTTTTGCCATTTTAATTATGATGTGTCTTGGTCTGGACCTTTTGGGGTCTGTCTTCTATTGAATTTTTTTGTGCTTTTGCACTTATGTGTCTTTTTTGTTTTTTTTTTCTCATGATGCTAGAGAAATTTTTGTCTTCAAATATGTTCTTGTTCACTTGTGCTCTCTCTTCTTTTCCTGGTGTCTCTATGATGACAATATTATTACACTTCATGTTGGCTCCAAAGGTCCCTTAAACTATCCTCATTCTGTGAAATTAATTTTTCTTTCTACTTTTCTGCTTAGGTGTTTTTATTGTTTAATTTTTAATTTTTTATTCATTATTTTTAGAGAGAAGGGCAGGGAGGGAGGAAGAAAGGGAGAGAAGGACCAATGCCTAGCTGCATTACACCTGTCTCCAGCTACAGACCTGGCTGGAGACCTGGCCTGCAACCTCACCATATGTCCTGGCTGGGAATTGAATCAGTGACCTTTGCATTCACAGGCTAGTGCCAGTCCACTGAGCCACACCAGCCAGGGCTGCTTGGGTGTTTTCTCTGTCTATCTTATCTTCTAAATCACTTATTTGATCCTTTGCTTCATCTAATCCATGGCTTATTTCTTTTAGTGTGTTATTTATTTCAGTTAGTGTATTATTTATGACTGGTCCTTTTTATATTTTCTATATTTTTTCAGGCTGCAATCATCCTTATAATCATTACTTTGAACTCTATAGGGTGTTTGTGATACATCAGCAATAACTTTGTATCTCCTTATTTCACATACTTATTAATTTTGAAAAACTATGTTTCTAAGGTTATAAATTAAGATTATTGTTTCAGATATAAAGCATTAAATTCCGAGAGCAACCATAATGTTGAAGGAATATGATGTTAGAGCAACCATAATTTCTGGACTGTATGGGGGGGGGGCAAACTGCTAAGGAAATTGCGGACTTCAATAGCACCCATTTAATTACAGTTGACAACACAAAGAAGGTGTATGATGCTGATCCTGATGTCACCACACCACCACCACCAACAACAACAAAAAAAAAACACATAAGGTATGCAAGGATTGCACAAGTCCAGATATTGTACACAAAATCCTGGAGATCATCAGAGAAGATCCAGGAAAGTCAATGCACTCTATAGCAAGAGAACTGCAGATATACAATTCAATATGTCACAAGATTATTGCTAAAGATATCAGATACAGATTGTATGTTCTTAGAAGAGGCCAATTTATGACACAGCAGACAAAGGAAAGGAAGGCACTTTGAAAAAGCAAGGACACTGCTAACAAAATTGAAAAATTTAAAAAAAAACAAAAAAAAAACCTCTGATTTTCTTCTCTGATAAAAAGAATTCTCAGTAGGACCAAATAGTCAGCAGAAGAAACAACAAGTGGCTCTGTGAGAATCTTAATGACGTTCCAATTGTCATGAAAATGAAATTTCCTGCTACAGTGATGGTGTTCGGTATTGTCAACAATGAAGGGGATATCATAACCCCACATTTTTTCCCGAAAGGCTTGAAGGTGACTGCTGATGTTTACCTTGACATTTTGAGGGAAGTAGTTGTACCATGGATGAAGTGAGTCACAAATGGACGTCATTTTATCTTCCAACAAGATGGTGCACCAGCACACAACACCAAAATGGTGTGAGAATTTCTCAGCATCAATGTTCCTGAATTTTGGTCAAAGGAAATCTGGCCACCTAGTTCACCACATAGAAATCCTTTAGACTATTATGTATGGAGCATTTGTGAGAGAGAAGTTAATAAACAACCCCATTCCAATAAAGAGGCTATTAATGCTAATATTTAGAACATTAGAATGTCCATGGATAAAGAAAAGTTAATTAAAGTGTGCTCAAGATTCCAAAGTCAAATCAAGTCTATTATTACAGCAAATGTAGACTTTTTTGAACAATTTAAAAATAATGATCCTTGGCTGGTGGCTAAGTGGATTGAGCACTGCCCTGAGAACCCAAAGGTTGCTGGTTTGATTCCCAGCTAGGGTACATAACAAGGTTGCAAGCCAGGTCTCCAGCCCAGGTCCTTAGCTGGAGACAGGTGAAAGGCAACCATATATTAATGTCTCTCTCCCTCTCTGCCTCTCTCCCTTCCCCTCTCTCTAAACATAATAAATAAAATTTAAAAAAGTAAAAATGACTGTTTATTTACATATAAGAATACATTTTCTTTCAAAATATAACTTTTGTGGTATGTTTATTTTACTAAAATTTTGCCACTTAATTGCACATATCTTGTATATTTGATAAATAACTTGCCTCCATTTCATTTGGCTCTTCTGGACAATTTTTTTTCTCTCATTTGGGACGTTTCTTTGTCTTCCCATTTTGGCTGCCTCTTTATGCCTTTCTTCTATGTGTTATTTAGAGTTGCAAAGATTGTGGCTTAGGCATATGATCAACTTTGCCTATGATTGGCCCTGGGAAACCTGTTTGGAGCTATCAGCAATCCACAGCTTGTGGCTTCCAATTCTAGGCCTTGATACATGCTGAATGAACCAAGATGTGCACCATAGCTGGCTTTTATAAACACCAGATTAGCAGGAGGGTCAACTAAATTCTCAAATCACCCAGAGATTTGCTTACACCTGCTGCCTGTCAGGCTTAATCACAAAGAAACTTGCTCTACTACCCAACAGGACTTAAGCTCCACAGGGTATGGTGAGGGGAATTCATGCATGTGGGGCTATTGCTTCCCCCCAGGCTAATGCTACATGGTATGAAGTGCTCTGCCCCCAAAAAAGAGGGCTTCTGCTGTATAAGGAATGACTGAGCACTGTGATCCTGGCCATTGACTCTTCAGCTCTTTCCCCAGATCCATCAACCCAAGACTCTCTTTACATGTCTCTACTCTGCTCTGCCTTCCCTCTGCCTGAGCCCAGGGTAAGTGGCTGCAAACAAAATTTCATGCATTGGCCCTTCATGAGAGGTCTGCCTCTCTAGCCGTCCCTCCCTGGTGGTCAGAAACCCTGATGCTTTTCATAGTCAGATATTATCGGGGTGCCTTTCCCAGTGATAGTATCCTAGGCTGGGGATCCTGGATTGGTGTTTAGATCCCCTGCTTCATAGAGGGAAGCCCCCATCCACTGAAATATTTCTGAAACTTCAGCTATTGCCCATGTCTTCCTAGAAAACCCCTTGTGCCTCAGTACTTCTTACCAGTTTCTATGTGGTGATGTGGTTTTCTTTGTAAGTCTTGGGTTATAAGACCTTTCCAGATAATCTTCAGTTGGCTCTTCAGGATGATTTTTCTATTATTTAGTGTGTGTTTTTTTTTTTTTTAATTTTATTCATTTCTTTAGAGAGAAGGGTAGGGAGGGAAGAAAAAAGGAAGAGAAATATCAATGTGTGGTTGCCTTTCACGTGCCGCCAGCTATGAACCTGGCTGGAGACCTGGCTTACAACCTAGTTATGTGCCCTGACTGGCAATCAAACCAGCGACCTTTGGGTTCACAGGCTAGAACCTATCCAGTGAGCTACCAGTCAGGGCCTATAATTTAGTTTTAATTCCATTTTTGTCCAAGGAGATAGTCAGTATAGCTTCCTTCTATCTGCAACCATCTTGGATCTCCCTAAGTGACATTGTAAGTTAGGTACTAATTTAATAGGGTATAGAAATAATGCAATAATCATAGACTATATCTTGGAGCAACTGGTATTTTTCTACTAGTATATGTATAGAAGGTAAGAAGTATATCAGACTTTTAAATTCTAAGACAGTGTTGTGACTATTTTTTTTCAACTCCCAGAATATATCAACTCACATTTTTAATTATTTTTTCAATAAACTTCAGGATAATCACCATACTAAAATTTTTAGAAAGCTTGAAGGGCTTAAGAAATTATGTGTACGTGTGGGTAAGAGAGTACTTAAGAAGTGAATTTGGTTTGCATACCTTGGATTACTGGGGACTTACTTTATTCTTTCTTTTATTCTTGATTTTATTACATTTTAATCAGAATCATGTTTGTAAAGCAATTTAAAACTAAATTAAAATTTAACCTACAAAAGTGTAGGTTGAGAAATGAATTAACTCTCTATGCCTTTTTATTTTTCTCTTGTTATTTTATTTCAAGGGCCTGAAACAGGCTGGATAACCCACTGTAGGCATTTTCTTTCAAATAAAAGCCACACCAGTTTTTCCCAAAGTGCCATTGCTGCATTAGAAACAAGTTTGATTATTAAACACATTCATATTCTTGGATTCCACCTCAGATAGGAATCACTAAGAATAGTTCCAAAAATACATTTTATTTACACATTTATACATGCTATAACTGAACATCATTACCCAGTGACTATTATGTACAAATAACATGGGAGAGCCTCACCACTGGCAGCCTCATTATTCAACTCAAGGAGCACTACTCTGGTTTCTGTGATAATGCTCAGAGCAGCTCCATCCATCCAAATGGGCAAAGAAACTGCCTTGTATGTCTCTTCCTTTCTGTATTCTTCCCTGAGGCCTCTCATTTTCTGGTGTGCATACTTAATGAGAAGTTGTTCCATTTTATATATTCTTTAACCCATATTCCAAGACATTCAATGATATTTCTATATAGGTCTTCACCTTTAAATTTCTCCCATGGGATCAGACCTGGGGGAAAATGCCTGAAACTGGGCATGTCCTTTACCAACTGAAAAACCAATGGCATGTGTTACTTCTGGGATGTGATCTCCATGATCGAGTCAGCTCTCACCAGGTATTAAAATTCAAGGCCTGGAATGAGTAGTTCCTAAACCTGCTTAAGTTTCATCATTTCTTCAACCCTGCATAATCAGAGGCAAGTGATGAGGACTGAGGAAAAGTGCAAACTAAATTTCCCTAGCCTAGTGTCGAGAGTGTCAATTAAGAGCAAGGAACTTGCAATCAAATTGCCTAGATTCAGATTCTCCCTTTATGACCTTAGCCATTAACACCTGCATCAAACCTCCATGTCTGGATCTATAAAATGGGGAAGATAATAGTCTATGATCCCTCAAAATGTCTTAGTAAACTATTTTATTGAAGTATCACACATATAGAAAAGTACACAGGTAATAAGCACAAAGTACAATGAGTTTTTTACAAAGTGAACACAGCCATGCACCCGACTTTGAGGTTAATTAAACATATCTCTTAAGTCCTCCTTATGCCTTCTTTTGATCAATATCATTTCACCAAAGTATACCATTCTCATGACTTCAAGCATAATTGGTCAGTGTGACCTGCTTTTTACTTTATATATTCATATAATATGTACTTTTTAGTTTAGCTTCTATGCCTCAATATTATGTTTGAGAAGAGCATCCTTGGTGCATGAAGCTATAGTTTTTTCATTATCATTGTTGCATAGTATTTCTTTTTTATGAATATACTACAAGTTATTATCTGTTATGGAAAAGTAATTCTTTCCTAGTTTGCAATTATTTTAAATATTTTGCTATAGATATTCTTCTACATGTATTTAGTAAATGTATGTACACATTCATGTTGGATATATACTTAGGAATAGAACTACTTGATCATGGAGTATGTATATATTCAACTTTGGTAGATCTGTCCAACAACTTTCCAATGTGGTTATACCAACTAAATCTCCTATTAATAGCACATGAGAATTCCAATTGTTCCACATTGTCATTAACAATAGCCACTACTGTCTTTTTCATTTTAGCCATTTTGACATGCTTGAGGTATCATCTTGTGCTGTTTCTTTTTTTCCCTTTTCTCTAATAACAAATGCAATAGTGTCTTTCACATGGTCTCATATGTCTGTTGGGAGAATTAAGACACAATGCATGTAAAGCATTTGCACAAAGCTTGGAACATAGAAAGTGCTCAATAAAATCACATGCTCTTTTTTTTTAAATTTTAAGAAAGATATTCATTATTTTTAGAGAGAGAGAAAGGGAGGGAGGAAGAAAGGGGAGAAACATCAATGTATGGTTGCCTTTCGTCTACCTCCAGCTGGGGACCTGGCTGGAGACCTGGCTATGTACTCTGACTGGGAATCAAACCAGTGACATGTAGGATCACAGGCAGGCACTCAATCCACTGAGCTGCACCAGCCAGGGTTTAAAACCACATATTCTTATTATAAATTTGCTTATTTGGTTATAATGAAGGACATTGCACAGTCTCAATATGGCACATTACTACCTTTTAATAATCTATTTTTTCCCTCCGTGAATTGCTACAGAATAAAATACACAGATAATCAGAAAAATTATGAAAGAGAATGTTAGAAAAAATAAAAATAAATCTTTTATGGCTATGTTTTTATTTAAACTAATATACACAATGTCTATTTTACTGAGCACCACTGAATCAACACATAAAATGTAAAAATCACTATTTATTAATTTACACCTTAGTAATGCAATCATTTAGTCAAATAGCTGTTAAGTAATGGTATCTCATTATACTCCTTGTGTAATTTCCAGATAGGAATTATTATCAGGAGTCTCAAACAGAAATCCTGTGCACTGCACTGTCTATGTGATAATCTAAGTACTCAAATAGTTGTGTAAAATACCACCAAGGATATTTTCAATGAGTCAATAATTAATGTTTTTTCTTTGCCACACTTTAAAGGGAGTTAACATTTGTGGTCTTTCATCACTTTGTCTTGAGTTATTCTTTTAATTTTAGTAAGAAAAGAAAAATGAACATGAACATGACCAAGGAGGGAAATAGAGGTTTCTGAAGACAAACTGCACACTCATGTAAGTGAATGGCATCAGTCAAGAACTTAGAATGAGGAATGACGGGGCATTGCTTTGATACATATTTATATCAAAGCAAGTTATTAAACATGCTATCATAGCCCTACCACCTTGAGCATGGGTAGAATTGACTATCTGGTTTAGAGCAGTGATTCTCAACAGGGATGAATTTTCTCTTCAGGAAAAATTTACAAATGTCTGAAGACATTGTTGGTTGTCACAACTAGGTAAGAAGGGATGATTGACGTACAGTAGGGAGAAACCAGGAATGTTGCTCATCTTAGTATATGCAGGGCAGCCAGCACAACAAAGAACTCTAATTTAAAATGTTAATAATGAAGTTGAAAATCCCTGATTTATAGCACTGTTTTATCCTTAGCACCTAGAATAAGGCCTGCCACAAATAGAATGTCAATGAATATGTATTTAAAAAATGAGTATTAAGGGGAAGGGGACAGAGGGGAAGAAAAAGGAGATGAATGTAATACAAAAACAATAAAATTAAATTTAAAAAATTAGTATTACTATAAGGTTACTAAACTCTTTAACAAAAAAGTTTTGTTTAAAACACAGTAATCAAATGATTGAATTGTGTGGTATGGGAATATCTCATAAACTTGATAAAAACACAATAATCATTTTACTTTTGTAAATATATTTATAATACTTAAACTTTTCTATAAGATAGTCTTCTCTCTTAACTTGACAAAAAAGAAAACAGGTTTGCATTTTAATTTAGAACAGTGGCTTCAAACCAGACAGGTGTAAGTTCAAGTCCTAAGGGACCTGGAACATAAATTAGGATAAAATTAATAAATTGGAAGAAATTATATATGTAAAATATACTGATTTTGTAATAATATGACTTACATTCTCCTAGCATAAGGTATATTAATATGGATTCATCTGGTTTTATATTACCCTTTGGAAATATTGGCAGGCAGGGAGAGTTCATTTGTGTTTAATTTCTGTTAATTTCTGTTTCACAAAGGAATTACTGTGCTTTGTTCTAGACTACTGCTCTCTAATATTATTATCATACACCTAAAAAGCCATTTTGTTGTAGAGATAGAAGTTACATCAACAATGTCAACATTTTCTTTCTTTTTTTAAAATATTTTATTAATTATTTTTTAGAGAGAAGGGCAGGGAGGGAGGAAGAAAGGGAGAGAAACATCAATGTATGGCTGCCTTTCACCTGCCTTCAGCTGGGGACCTGGCTGGAGACTTGGCTTGCAACCTGGTTATGTGCCCTCACTGGGAATCAAACCAGTGACCTCTGGGTTTGCAGACCAGTGCCTATCCACTGAGACACCAGCCAGGGCTCAATCTTTTCAATGCAGAAAATTTCTGTCTCAGGCACTGAACTAAATAATTCTTGTGTACTTCATACCTAATCTTCACACAAACAAGGTTTGGGATATCAAGGCTCAAGGAGGACTGGCCACATAGGTAATAAGTAGCTGATCTGGGATTTAACCACACTTGTATCTAATTCCAAAACCAAAACTCTTCGTCATTGTGAATGATTGTGTTTTTAAGCAATCAGGAGAAAGTGTCATCATAAATGTATGGATTTATATACATAGGAAGGAAGTGAGCTCTGAAAAGATGGGATAGAAATGAGAATAAACTCATTTCACAAAATAAAAGTTCACTCACTTTATAATGTAAAAGTTTTTTAGTAGAGCACTGTTTACAATAGTGTATCATTGGAATCAATTTTTATAACCATAATTAAGGGATAAATAATATAGAATAGTATATAATTGCAGTTAATGAAGCAGATGTCTAACCATTTGCTGAGAAAGATGCCACATATTGGTTACAAAGATGGCAGCAGGTTATAAACCAATATGTACATATATTCACAGGCTCAAATGTATTGAAGAGAATCACAACTATACATATGATTGAAAGTAGTACCTACAAAAATTATGGGGTAGAGTGACAGTCAATGGTATATTTACTTTTTTTTGGTCAAATAAGCATGTATTATATTTATAAATTCACTAACTGAACTCATTAATACACAATTATTGTATGCCTACTATGGCCACGTACCACTCTTTTGAACTTTTGAGTCTTTATCATTTTCTGAAAACATCATATAAGATAGTTCAATTGATATCCAAGCCACAATTTGGAAAGTGAATTATTAAGAGCCTAGGTTAAAATATGTTGGGACTATAGGAAGCAGGAAGGAAGAAATTCATATAATAAACCTCTTGTGGAGTCTACATTATGCATCCCTTCCATTAAATCCTTCCATGGCAACATTTGGTGAAGGCATGGAGGGTCAGATTTTGTTTATGCATTTAGTTCACAGAAGAAAGTGCCCTTTCCTGATAAAAAGGGGAGACTGAGAAATTTTTTAAGTCTCTCCAGGCCACTGTTCTTATTTATCCATATAATACTTTCCACAGATTCTGATTTTTATGATGCCATGAAGTAAAATTTTCAGAAAGTTGGTGGTGACTAACATAATGCCATCAATGATAATATTAATTAATGAAGAATTAATAGTGAAGGTAGTACATCATAGTTTCTGAAAATTAATCTTGAGAGTTTACTTGATTATATGGTGATTCTGCTTCCATTGTCACTTAGAGATTGAGGCATGAAATGGGCCTGGTTACTATAATTATCTGATAATTATAATATCAGAATTATGGGGGATTCTATAACTTCATAGACTATAGCATAAAAAAATACATCACATCACTAGATCTAATGTGCTGTATTTTAACATTGGCTGTTGTGATACCTTGTGCAATATACCCGATTGGAGATTTATACTGAATTCCCCTAGCATCAATGGCATATACACTTTAATTACTAATGAAGGAAAGAGACTGTGATTTACTTTTATTAGAAATTTCTATAAGGTCTTGGTCATAATGGCACATACGAGGGAGGAAATAAATCATTCATTAAGTATTTCCTAGGAATTATTCATAATTTCATCAAATAATATGACAGACCCTAGACCTCATAGATGCTTCAGCTGGTGCTAAGCAGAGCTGTGCAGCCCTGTGATGCTGAGCCATATAGACCACGTTATACCTCTGATCTGAAACCTATTCTCTGGGGCAGTTATAGGTTCTGACAATTAGAATCTTTAATGGTTTGGGCCATAACATCTTTAGAAACAAGAGATTTATATATACCAAAATTTGTTCCTGACATTGGGTGGGTCACATGAAGATTTGAGGATTTTGATACTTGATACTTCAGTCACTAAAATGAAAAGTGAAATAACCCAGATGTATCCCAATATAGAGAAATGTGGCATCATGAGTAGTAGTCAACTAAAAGGGAAACGAATTTTCAGTTTCTGTGTATTTTTATGTTTTTATTAATAAATAGATAAATTCTAAGAGATAGAGAAGTACCAGATTATCTTCCTCAGAAATCAAATTGTCAAAGAAATGGAATTAAATGTTCTTTTTAAGATGTTTGCTTTTAAATATCTTAATGTTTTATTAAATCTAACATGCATTAATTATATAATGAAGCATTGTTTTATTTGCTAATATGAATTATAATTGTAAGCCTTATCTCAAGTTGTTAAAAATTTTATTTATTTATTTTTAGAGATGGGGAGTTAGAAAGAGAAGGAGAAAAACATTGATGTGTGAGAAACATCAATCAGGCTTCTTGCATGCCTCCAATTGAGTAGTTGAAAACCAAGCACGTGCCCCAACCTCAGAATCAAACCAGTGAAATTTTGCTTCACAGGCCAGTGCTCAACTCACTGAGCTACATCAGCCAGGGCAGCCTTATCTCAATTTTGAGGAAGGTAGAAAAGTGTATCTTAGAAACAATGAAATTTGGCAATCACATGTGACACAGGTTGGTAAAAGCAAACAGCACATATCTATGTAGGCATGATCCACTCCCAAACCTCAATTAATAATTTGTTCTACATCTCCAATAATTGCGTATGCTGTATTTTTACAACATGGAACTATTCAATATATTTTTAATTACAAATGGCTTTTTTAACTCTACAATATATTATGGACATTTGCCCTATTTTTTAATACTCAAGTGTTATTCAGAAATGTCTTTTTTATCTTTAAGTCAAAAATTACAAGATGTGACCCAGAATCCATTATCTTAAATATAAAGATACATATATATGACACATGTCATGCTCAGCATGTACCTGGCAGTTTCCCATTCTCATACACACAACCTATACCTCTTGCTTACATCCCTACCTGGCCCCCATTGGGTTTTGGGTTTGCAACACCTACTTTAAACATTTGGAACAAAACTTATTGCAGAAGCACAGAAAGGGCTCTTGAAGGCATTCTAAGTTCACTTAGAAAACTAAACAATTTCTCACTATCTACAGCTTTCAGCACCTAACGTTTCCTCCTGCCAACAGTTAAATATCTGATGTAAAACTTTTCAAATCTCTTACTTCCTTAAGACTACAATAGAGGAGTTATTAGTTCCAATTGTAGCCCCAGGTATTTTTACTACTCTTTTTCTAGCATATGTTTCTCATCTCATTATCATAAATACAACTACACTTTCACATTGGGATTTCTTCGTTAAATCTCATTATTAATAATCTATGATTATTCATCCAAAAGAGAATTGTTTCCTTTGTTCCATTAATTAGCCCAGCTTCATCCCTGTAGTCCAACCTGGCCCCTACTTTAGTTGTTGTATGCCTATATTTTGGGAGCTAAACTCATCCTTTTATCCCTACCATTTTCTTAGTTGGCAAAAAACAATGGGAAATGCTTGAGTGCCCCTCAAGAATGGGAAGAAGCAAGATGGTGAAGGAGTAAGAGAAACTACACCAACCTCCTCCCAGGTCCCATCTGGAATGACATTTTTGGAGATAAAATCAGCTAGAATTGCCAACAGAACCCCACCAGGAATGAAGCCTTAGAACCATGGACAGGATAAAAGAGGACACTTCATCACAACATGACTGATAAGGAAACGTGAGGGCTGGTTGGGCTCCTACCAGAGGCATCAGCCAAAGGAACAGAGACAGGGATTCCACCTGAGAGGAATGAGTTCTGGTCCCCTGGCTGAGATTCCCAGCCTACAACAACATGGCAGAGAGTAGAGCAGCATACAGCTGAGAAGGGCAGAAAGCTGTGGAGTTTACTAGCCTGAGAGAGCACTGGACATAGAGAACTACTAAGGTGATCACAATGAAAATATATTGGTATCCCACCTACCCTGGACTCCAGAGGAGGGAGGGCAGAGTGGATGGAGACACAGAAGGAGAGTTACACAGGGGGAGAGTTTGCAGCAGCGGCTTGGAGGAGAGAAGTGGGGAGGCAGCTGTAGGGATCCCAGTGCTACTCATTTCGCATACCTCAGGTAGACTACTCTGCCCCAGGCAGCTTCTGTATGAGGGGTCCTCATAGCCCCACACATTAGAGGCAATCTGCCCCACCCAGTGGTGCCTGAGCCTGGCACCTAACTGCAATTCTTTGATTTACTTCAAAATAAATCCCTGCTAACGTATCTGAACATAAATATAATACTTTGAACCTGAAGATATATTTCTTGCCCAGCAGCTCCTGTGCTTGGGGGCTGATTACAAACTCACTGAGTTACAGCTGGTCAGTCAGGGAGCCCCACATAGTGGAATATGAGCCTGGTGGCTGATCATGGATTCATTGGTTTACAACTGAGTTAGTCTGTCTCAATCACTGACATCTGGGCCTGGAGACTGATCACAGCTTCATTGATTTACAACTGAAACTGTCCATCCTGCCCAGTGACATCTGAATCAGTCAGTTGATCACAAACTCATTGTATTACAATAGAATCTTTCAGTCTAGCCCAGAGGTCCCTTAGCCTGGCAGCTGATCACAGATTCACTGGATTACAATTGAACATTACTGTCTAGCCCAGTGGCTCCTGAACCTGGTGGATGATCACAAATTCAATGCATTACAATTGAACCTCTCTGTCTAGCCCATCAGGGCCTGAGTTTGGTAGCTGATTCATTGATTTACAGTTGAATCTGTCTGTCCCCCCAAGTTGCATCTGAACCTGACAGAGAATCGCAGATCTATAGCATTAAAACTATATCAATCCTTCCAGCCTAGTAGTTCCTTAGCCTGGCAGCTGATCACAATCTGATTAGATTACAATGAAACCTAAAATTGGAAAGAAAAAGAAACAGTCCATCACTGAAAGGAAAGGAGGAATCCCCAGAAATATTACTAAATGAAACAGAGGCAAGCAAACTATCAGATATGAATTTCAAAATATTGATGATAGAGAAGCTAAATGAGACAAGCAAGCTAAAAGAAAACTATAAATAATTCCAGGGAAACTATGAAGAACTCTAGGAAAGCTACAAGGAACTTATTGAGAACTACACCAGCATTAAAAAGGACATAGAAACTATCAATAAGAACCAGGAGGAAATGAAGAATACAACTTCAGAATTGAAGAATATGGTAGAAGAAGTCAATATCAGGCTACAGGAAGCAGTGGATCAAATCAGTGATCTGGAGGACAACATAGAAAAATATTCCGAGACAGTGCAACAGAGTAAAAAAAGGCTGAACAAGAATGAAGGGGTTTTAAGAGAGCTGCAGGACAACATGAAATGCAATAATATCCATATCATAGGGATATCAGAAGAAGAAGAGAAACAGGAATGGAAAATCTGTTAAAAAAAGTAATGATAGAACACACCCCTAACATGATGAATGAAAACGTTACTCATGTTTAGAAAGCATAGAGGGTCCCAATGAGGATGAAAACAAACAGACCTTCTCCAAGACACATCATATTTAAAAAAAAAACCAAAAAACATTTTATTTATTATTTTTCAGAGAGAGGTGAAGAGAGGAAGAGAAACATTAATGTAAGGTTGCCTTTCACTTGCCTCCAGGTACAGACCTGGCTGGAGACCTGCCTCACAACCTGGTTATGTTGCTCTGACTGGGAATAGAACCAGTGATCTTTCAGTTCACAGGCTAGCAGCTTGTCCACCAGAGCAAGACACATCATAATTAAAATGTAAAACATCAAGAAAAGGAGAGAATCCTAAAAGCATCAAGAGACAAACAGCAAATAACATATATAGGGGCTCAGATAAGGTTATCAAATGATTTTTCTACAGAAACAATAAAAGCCAGAAGGAAATGGCAAAAAGTATTCCAAGTAATGGGAAACAAAGGACAGAAACCAAGAATACTCTACCCAGCAAGGCTCTCATTCAAAATAGAAGGAGAAATAAAGACTTTGCCAAACAAAAGAGGACTAAAAGAATACATCACTACCAAACCAGCATTGCAAGAAATGCTAAAGGATCTGCTTTAAAAAGATGAAAAAACAGAGAGAGACAGAGAGGAACACAGGACAAAGAAGAAAAATGGCAAGATATAAGTATCAATCAATAATAAACTTAAATGTAAATGGATTAAATGCACCAATCAAAAGACATAGGGTAGCTGAAGGGATAAGAAAGCCTGACCAATATATATGCTGTCTTCAAGAGACCCAACTCAGAACAGAAGATTGACACAGAATGAAAGTGAAGGGATTAAAAATATATACATCAGGCAAATGGACATGAAAAAAAGCCTGGAGTAGCAATATTTATTTCAGACACATGGATTTAAAAATGAAGGCCATAAACAGAGACAAAGAGGACATTTCATAATAGTTAAGGGAACATTCCAACAAAAAGATATAACTCTGGTAAACATATGCACTCAAATAGAAGCTCCCAAATCAATGAGGAAAATCTTGGAGGACTTCAAGAAGAATATAGACAGCAACACACTAATAGTATGGGATTTTAATACCCCATTAAAAACAATGGACAGATCTTCCAAAAAAAAAAAAAAATAGTCACCAAGGTTATTGTGGTATTGAACAACACTCTAAAGGAAATTAACCTAACGGATATATACAAAACCTTTCATCCCAAAGAAGCAAAATACACATTCTTTTCAAATGCACATAAAACATTCTCTAAGATAGACCACATGATAGGTCACAAGACAATACTCCACAAATACAGGAAAATTGAAATTATACCAGGCATCTTCTCAAATCACAATGGCTTGAAATTAGAAACCAACCTCAAGGGAAAAAAAACGAAAACACTCTAACTCATGGAGACTGGATAAGATCCTTTTAAGTAATGAATGGGTTAACAATGAGATCAAATATGAAATGAAAAAGTTTTTGGAAATAAATGACAATGAATACACAAAAGCCAAAAACCTACGGGACAGTGCAAAGGCAGTCCTCAGAGGGAAATTCATAGCAATACAGGGCTACCTAAAAAGGTCACAAGAGCCTTATACAAACAACCTAACCATAATGCTGCAAGAACTAGAGGAGCAACAACAAACAAAGCCCAGAGCAAACAGAAGGAAGGAAATCATCAATATTAGAGCAGAAGTAAATAACTTAGAGACTCAAACTATAATTCAAAGAATCAATAAGTCCAGGAGGTGGTTCTTTGAAAAATAAACAAAATTGAGAAGTCTTTAACCAGACCCATCAAGAAAAAGGGAAAGATAAACAGAATCAGAAATGGCAGAAGAGAAATCACAACTAATACTTCAGAAATACAAAGGATTGTAAGGAACTACTACAAACAACCATATGACAAGAAATATGATAACTTGGGTGAAATGGACACATTTCTGGAAATATGTAATCTACCAAAACTGAATCCAGAAGAAGCAGATGTCTTGAATAAACCAATAACAACTAGTGAAGTGGAAGAAGTAATCTAAAACCTCCCAAAGCACAAGAGTCCCAGGCCAGATGCATTTACAGGTGAATTCTACCAAACATTTACAGAAAAACTAACTCCTATCCTTCTCAACAAATTCCAAAAAATCCAGGAAGAGGGAAGACTCCCAAACTCTTTCTATGAGGCCTACATTATTCTAATCCCCAAATCAGGTTAAGACACAACTAAGAAAAAAAAAAAAACTGTAGGCCAACATCTCTGATAAACATAGATGCTGAGATTCTCAACAAAATATTGGCCAACTGGATCTAGAAATACATGAAAAAAATCATACACCATGATGAAGTAGATTTCATCCCAGGGTGCAAGGATGGTACAACATTCAAAAAAATCAATAAATGTAAAACACAATATAAATAAAAGGAAAGACAAAAACCATATGATCATATCAATAGATGCTAAAAAGCATTTGATAAACTACAGCAACCATTTATGATAAAAACCCTCAACAAAGTGAGAATAGAGGGAGCATACCTCAACATCATAAAGGTCATATATGAGAAACTTGAAGCCAACATCATATTCAATGGGCAAAAACTAAAAGCTTTCCCCCTGAGATGAGGAACAAAATAAGGCTGTATACTTTCTCCACTTCCACTCAACATCATTTTGGGAGTTCAGCCATAGCTAGAAGAAAAAGGAATCAAAGGTATCCAAATTGGAAAGAAGGAAGTCAAATTGTCATTATTTGCAGATGACATGATAGTGTACATAAAAAACCTGATAAGACTCCACCAAAAACTTGTATGACCTAATAAGCAAATTTAGCAAAATAGCTGGATATAAAGTCCACATTCAGAAATCAAAAGCACTTTTGTATACCAATAATGAAATATCAGATATAGAATCTAGAAAACAAATTCCATTTACCATAGCAACAACAAAAATAAAGTACTTAGGAATAATCTTAACAAAGGAGGTAAGAGATTTATAGTCAGAAAGCTACAGAACACTGAAGAAAGAAATCAAGGAAGATACAAATAAATAGAAACATATACCATCTTCATGAATGGGGAGAACTAACATCATTAAAATGTCCATACTACCCAAAGCAATCTATAGATTCAATGCAATACCAATGAAAATACCAATGAAATACTTCACAGAGATAGAAAATATACTGCAAAAATTTATATGGAGCCAAAAACACCCATGAATAGCCACAGCAATCTTGAGAAAGTAGAACATGATAGGAGGAATCACAGTACTGAACACCAAACTATACTATAAGGCTACTGTAATCAAAAACAGTCTGGTACTGGAACAGAATAGAGAGTCCAGAAATAAACCCAGGAATGTATGGTCAATTAATAGTCGACACATGGGGAAGAAACATAAAATGGAGTAAAAACAGTCTTTTCAACAAGTGTTGTTAGGAGAATAGTTTTATTATTATTCAAAATAATAAAACTGTACCACCAACTTACACCATACACCAGAATCAACTCAAGATGGATAAAGAACTTAAACATAAGCAGTGCCACGATAAAGGTGCTGGAGGAAAATACAGGCAGTAAAATTTTAGATATTCTATGCAGAAATATGTTTACTGACACTTCACCAAGGGCAAAGGAAATAAAGAAACAGGTAAACAGATGAATTTATATCAAACTGAAAAGTTTCTGTTCACCTAAAGGAAACACCAGCAAAATTCAAAGGGGACCAACTGTATAGGAAAACATATTTGCCAATGAGACCTCAGATAGGGGTTTGATCTCCAAAATCTATAAAGAACTTATGTGACTCAACACCAGAGAGACAGACAGCCCAATTTAAAAAATGGGCAAAGTACCTGAACAGACAACTCATTAAGGAAGATATGCAAAGGGCCCAGAGTCATATGAGAGAATGCTCAACATCACTAATCATCAGAGAGATGCAAATTAAAACCACAGTAACATACCACCTCACCTGTCAGAATGGCAATCATCAACAAATCAACAAACAACAAGTGTTGGTGAGGATGTGGGGAAAAGGGAACGCTGGTGCACTGTTGGTGGGAATGCAGACTGGTTCATCCACTATGGAAAATAGTACTGAGTTTCCTTAGGAAACTAAAAATGGAACTGCCTTTTGGTGCAGCAATTCCATTACTAGGACCATACCTGAAAAACCCTGAAACAGCAATTCATAAGAACCTATGTACCCCTATGTTCATAGCAGCACTATTTACAATAGCCAAATACTGGAAACAGCTTAAGTGCCCATCAATGGAGTACTGGATCAAAAAACTTTGGTACATTTACACAATGGAATACTACACAGCAGAAAGAAAGAGGAACTTCTAACCTTTGCAGTCACATGGATGGAACTGCTGAGTATTATGTTTAGTGAAATAAAGCAGAGAAAGACAAATACCATATTATCTCACCTATAACAAGACAATCATGAACAAACCAAGCAAACAAGCAAAATAGAACCAGATATTTGAATACAATGAGTAGCCAGCCCTTCAGCGGGCAGAGGGGAGAGGGGAGGAGGAGACAAATATGGGGAGCAGTTTAATCAAGGAACTATCATGGAGGGACCATGGACATGGACAACAAGTGGGATTGACTTTGGCAGGGTCAAATGGGTGTGTGGGGAAGGGGACTGAGGGGAGGGAAAAGGGAATGGATATAATGCAACAATAACAAAATTAAATTTAAAAAAAATGAAGAACAACCCATAAAATATGATTTTTAAAAAACCTATGTACCATTGAGTCTGATATCATTACAACAACATAGGAAATAGCAAGTGATTCTATGCAAGTGGAGAAAACAAAAAATTAAAAATGGATCTGCCTTTTGACCCAGTGATTCCACTTCTGGGAATGTGTCCAAAGGAATGCAAAACGCTTATTCAAATGAACATGGGCCCTACTATGTTCATTGCAGTGTTGTTTGCAATTGCCAAGATATGGAAGCTGCCATAGATCAGTAATTGAGTGGATAAAAAAAAGATGTAGAAACCATTTTAAAGGACTAGTCAGAAATAAAGAAAAATATCTGAAATAAATAATTCACTGGAAAAATAAACAGTAGGTGAGAAGAGACAGAGGGTTGAATCAAATGTGGAAGACAAGGTATAAAAAATGCAAGAAGAGTAGCAAAAAAAATAAGAATTTTTAAAAATGAGGAGAGCTTAAGAAGCATTTGGGATAACATGAAGCATACATATAGCTGCATATCATGCATGGGAATATCATAAGAACAAGAGTATCAAGAGATCAAGAACCAGCCCTGGCTGGTGGCACAGTGGGTAAGGTGCTGGCCTGCAGACCCAAAGGTCACTGGTTTGATTCCCAGCCAGGGCAATACAACCAGGTTGTAAGCCAGGTCTCCAGCCAGGTCTGTAGCTGGAGGCAGGTGAAAGGCAACCATACACTGATGTCTCTCTCCCTCCGCCTCTTTTCCTTACCCTCTCTCTATAAATAATAAATAAAATCTTTAAAAGAAAGAGAGAGATCAAGGAACTACTTAAAGATATAATAATCCAAAATGTCCCTAATCTTTTGAAATTAAAAAAACACACAAATCCAAGAATTTCAGAAAATCCCATACAAGTTGGACCTAATGAGGCCTATACCAAGATATATAATAATTAAAATGCCAAGGCTTAAGTTCAAAAAGAGAATCCTAAAAGCCACAAGAGAAAAGCAGGTAGTTACATACATGGGAGCACTTATTAGACTGTCATATTATTTCTCAACAGAAAATTTCAGGCCAGAAGAGAGTGATGTGAAATATTCAAGGAATTGAAAAGCAAAAACCTAAAACCAAGCCTACTTTCAATAGCAAGGCTATCATTTAAAATTAAAGGAGATATAAGGAGCTTCCCAGACAAGAAAAAGCTAAAGGAGTTTGTTAACACCAAACCAGTACTGCAACATATGTTAAAGGGCTTGCTTTAATAAGAATAAGGAAAAGAGAAAGAAGAAAAAACAAGGGAAAATAATCTAATAATAAAATGGCACTAAATATGTATCTATAAATGATGATCTTAAATATAAATTGCTTAAATGAATCAACTGAGACGCATGGTAGCAGAGTGGATAATAAAATAAGCCCTATATAGAATGACCCCAGGAGAACAACCTCAGATCAAAAGCTACACACAAACTAAAAGTAAAGGTGTGGAAACAATATTTCATGCAAATGGAAAGGAAAGAAAAGCTGGGGTAGCAATAAACTAATCTGACAAAAATACTTTAAAACAAAAGCTGTAATAAGAAACAAAGAAGGACACTACATAATATTAAAAGGAACAATCTAATATAACCCTAGGAAACATTTACATACTCAAAATAGAAACATCTATATAGGTAAAGCATAGTCAGGGACTTTAACACCCCATTGACTTAAATGGATAGGTTTTACAGACAAAAATCAACAAGGAGAGAGCAGCCTTAAATAACATTTGATCAAATAAAATTAATTGATATATTCAGTGCATTTCACCTGAAAGCAGCAGAATATATATACATTTTTTTATTTTTTACAGAATTTGTATTCACTATTTTTAGAGAGAAGGGCAGAGAGAGGCAGAGAGGGAGAGAAGAATCAATGTACGGTTGCCTTTCACCAGCCTCCAGCTGGGGACCTGGCTGGAGGCCTGGCTTGCAACCTGGTTATGTGCCCTGGCTGGGAATTGAACCAGTGACCTTTGGGTACACAGGTCCCTGCCAATCCACTGAGCCAACAGCCAGGGCAACTTAAAGTTCTTTTGTTTGTTTTTGTTTGTTTATTTGCATTGTTTTCTTTTTTAATTTAATTTTATTGTTGTTGCATTACATCTATCCCCTTTTTACTCCCCTCTGTCCCCTTCTCCACCCACCTACTCCCCCACAAAGTCAATCCCACTTGTTGTCCATGTCCATGGTTCTTCAATACTAGGTTCTTATCTAAACTGCTCCCCTCCTTTGTCTCTTCCTTCCCCTCCACCTGCCCGCCTTCCCCCAGCCCACTGAAGGCCTATTCACTGTATTCATATATCTGGTTGTTTTGCTTGTTGGTTGTTTTGTTCATTATTGTCCTGTAATGGGTGAGATCATATGGTGTTTGTCTTTCACTGCCTGGTTTATTTCACTAAGCTATTGCTTTCTAGTTCCATCCATGTTGTTGCAAAGGTTAGGAGTTCCTTCTTTCTTTCTGCTATGTAATATTCCATTGTGTAAATGTACCAAAGTTTTTTGATCCAATATTCCACTGGTGGGCAATTAGGCTGTTTCTAGCATTTGGCTATTGTAAATAATGCTGCTATGAACATTGGGGCACACAAGTTCTTATGAATTGAAGTTTCAGGGTTCTTCAGGTATAGTTCTAGTAGTGAAATTGCTACATCAAAAGGCAGATCAATTTTTAATTTTTTAAGGAAACTCCATATTGCTTTTCATAGTGGCTGCATCAGCCTACAATCCCACCAACAGTGCACCAGGGTTTCCTTTTCCCCACATCCTCGCCAACACTTGTTGTTTGTTGATTTGCTGATTGCCATTCTGACAGGTGTGAGGTGGTAACTTATTGTGGTCTTAATTTGTATCTCTCTGATGACTAGTGATGTTGAGCATTCCTTCATATGCCTCTGGGGCTGTTGTATATCTTCCTCAGTGAGTTGTCTCTTCAGGTCTTTGGCCCATTTTTTGATTGGGTTGTCTGTCTCCATGGTGTTGAGTTGCAGTAGTTCTTTTTATATTTTGGAGATCAGACCCTTGTCTGAGATATCATTGGCAAATATGTTTTCCCATACAGTTGGTTCCCTTTGAATTTTCCTGGTGTTTTCTTTAGCTGAACAGAAACTTTTCAATTTGATATAGTCCCATTTCTTGATTTGTTTTTTATTTCCTTTGCCCTTGGTGAAGTATCAGTAAACATATTTCTGCAGAGAATATCTAAAATTTTACTGCCTATATTTTCCCCCAAGACCTTTATGATGGCACTACTTATGTTTAAATCCTTTATCCATCTTGAGTTTATTCTGGTGTTTGGTGTAAGTTGGTGGTCTAGGTTTATCTTTTTACATGTTGCTGTTCAGTTCTCCCAACACCACTTGTTGAAGAGACTGTTTGTACTCCACTTTATGTTCCTTCCCCTTTTGTTGACTATTAATTGACCATAGCATCCTGGGTTCGCTTCTGGTCTCTCTGTTCTGTTCCATTGATCTATATGTCTATTCTTATGCCAGCACAAGACAGTTTTGATGACAGTAGTCTTCTCATATTGTTTGAAGTCTGGTATTGTGATTCCTCCTACCTTGTTCTTCTTTCTCAAGATTGCTGTGGCTGCTCATGGGCATTTTTGGCTCCATATAAATTTTTGAAGTATTTTTTTCTATTTCTGTGAAATCTGTCATTGGTATTTTAATAGGGATTGCATTGAATCTATAGATTGCTTTGGGTAGTATGGACATTTTAATGATGTTCATTCTTCCCATCCATGAACATGGTATATGCTTCCATTTATTTGTATCTTCCTTGATTTCTTTCTTCAATGTCCTGTAGTTTTTTTGTGTACAGGTCTTTTACCTCCTTGCTTAAGTTTATTCCTAGGTACTTTATTTTTGTTGTTGCTATGGTAAATGGGATTTGTTTTCTTGCTTCTATTTCTGATATTTCATTATTGGTATACAAAAATGCTTTTGATTTCTGGATATTGACTTTATATTCAGCTATTTTGCTATATTTGCTTATTAGGTCAAGTAAGTTTTTGATGGAGCCTATTGGGTTTTGTATGTACACTATCCTATTTTGTGCAAATAATGACAGTTTGACTTTCTCCTTTCCAATTTGGATACCTTTGATTCCTTTTTCTTCTCTGATGGCTATGGCTATAACTTCCAAGATGATGTTGAACAGGAGTGGAGAAAGTGGACAGCCTTGTCTCATTCCTGATCTTATGGGGAAAGCTTTTAGTTTTTGCGCATTGAGTATGATGTTGGTTCAGGTTTCTCATAAATGGCCTTTATGATATTCCAATTTTGCTGAGGGTTTTTTATCATAAATGGTTGCTGTACTTTATCCAATGCTTTTTCAGCATCTATTGATATGATCATATGGTTTTAGTCTTTCATATTGTTGATGTGTATTACACTTATTGTTTTGCAATGTTTTACCATCCTTGCATCCCTGGGATGAAACCCACTTCATCATGGTGTGTGATTTTTTTAATGTTTTGCTGGATCTGGTTGGCCAATATTTTGTTGAGAATTTTAGCATCTATGTTTATTAGAGATATTGGCCTATAGTTTTCTTTCTTGGTTGTGTCTTGACCAGGTTTTGGGATTAGAATAGTATTGGCCTCATAGGAAGAGTTTGGGAGTCTTCCCTTTTACTGGATTTTTTGGTATAGGTTTATAAAAATAGGAGTTAATTTTTCTTTAAATGTTTGGTAAAATTCACCTGTGTATGCATCTGGTCCAGGGCTCTTGTGCTTTGGGAGATTTTGAGGTACTTCTTCAATTTCACTAGTTGTTATTGGCCTATTCAGACTTTTTGCTTCTTCTGGATTCAGTTTTGGTAGTTTATACATTTCCAGAAATGTGTTCATTTCACCCAGTTGTCATATTTCTGTCATTTGGTTGTTTGTAGTAATTTCTTACAATCTTTTGTATTTCTGAGGTATCAGTTGTGATTTCTCCTCTGTCATTTCTGATTCTGTTTATTTGGGTACACTCACTTTTTCTTGATGAGTCTGGATAAAGGCTTGTCAATTTTATTCATTTTTTCACAGAACCAGCTCCTCGACTTGTTGATTCTATGAATCGTAGTTTGAGTCCCTAAGTTATTTAGTTTTGCTATGATCTTGATGATTTCCTTCCTTCCTCTGGGCTTTTTTGTTGTTGTTGTTGCTCCTCTAATTCTTGCAGCTCTATGGTTAGGTTGTTTATATAAACTTCTTGTGACCTTTTTTGGTAGGCTTGTATTACTATGAATTTCCCTTTGAGGACTATCTTTGCTGTGTCTTATAGGTTTTGGACTATTGTGTGTGTATTCATTGTCATTTGTTTCCAGGAACTTTTTTAATTTCATCTTTGATCTCATTGTTAACCTATTCATTACTTAAAACATGTTATTCAGTCTCCATGAGTTAGAGTGTTTTTATTTTTTTCCCTTTAGATTGGTTTCTAGTTCCAAGCCATTGTGATCTGAGAAGATGCTTGGTATGATTTCAGTTTTCCTGCATTTGTTGAGGCTTGTCTTGGGACCTACCATATGGTCTATCTTTCAGAATGATCCATGTGCATTTGAAAAGAATGTATATTTTCCTTCTTTGGGGTAAAAGGCTCTGTATATATTAGTTAGGTCCATTTCCTCTAGAGTGTTGTTCAGTGCCACAAATCCTTAGTGACTTTTTTGGAAGATCTGTCCATTGTTGATAGTGGGGTATTAAAATCTCCTACTATGAGTGTGTTGCTGTCTATATCCTTCTTGAAGTCCTCCAAGATTTTTCTTATATTTTTTGGAGCTCCTATGTTGGGTGCATGTATGTTTACCAGAGTTATTTCTTCTTGATGGATTGTTCCCTTAAGTATTATATTAATGTCCTTCTTTGTCTCTTTTTATGCCCTTCATTTTAAAATCCATTTTGTCATGATATAAGTGTTCCTATTCCAGCCATTTTTTCATATCCATTTGCTTGATATATATTTTACATCCCTTCACTTTCAATCTGTGTCAATATTTTGTTCTGAGATGGGTCTCTTGAGGACAGCATATATGTGGGTCATGTTTTCTTATCCATTCATCTACCCTATGTCTTTTGGTTGGCACATTTAATCTATTTACATTTAAGGTTATTATTGATTGATACTTATTTATTGTCATTTCCCCACTTTGTACCTGTGTTCTTCTTTGACTCTCTCTGTTTCTTTATTTTTATTTATTTATTTATTTTTTAAGCAGACCTTTTGGCATTTCTTGCAATGCTGGTTTGGTAAAGATGTATTTTTTTAGTTTTGTTTGTTTGTTTGTTTGTTTTTGTTGTTGTTGTTTTTTTCCATCTGGGAAGCTCCTTATTTCTCCTTCTATCTTGAATGAGAGCCTTGCTGAGTAAAGTATTCTTGGTTGCAGGACTTTGATTTTTATTACTTGGAATATTTTTTGCCATCCACTTCTGATTTGAATTGTTTCTGTTGAATAATCATTTGATAGCCTCATCAGAGCCCCCTTATATGTTGTTTGCTGTTTCTCTCTTGATGCTTTTAAGATTCTTTCTTTGTTTTTGAAATTTGCCATTTTAATAATAATGTGCCTTGGAGTTGGTCTGTTTATGTTGATCTTCATTGAGACCCTCTGTTCTTTCTGAATGTGAGTAATGTTTTCACTCATCATGTTAGGGAATTTTTCTATCATTACTTTTTTAAACAGGGTTTCTATTTCTTATTTCTCTTCTCCTTCTGGTGTCCCTATCATATGGATGTTATTGCATTTCATGTTGTCCTGCAGCTCTCTTAAAACATCTTCATTCTTATTCAGCCTTTTTTCATTCTTTTGTACCATCTTGGAATATTTTTCTATGTTGTCCTCCTACTTGCTGATCTGGTCCTCTGCTTCCTCTAGCCTACTGTTGATTCCTTCTACTGTATTTTTCAATTCAGAAATTGTATTCTTCATTTCCTCCTGGCTCTTACTGATAGTTTCTATGTCCTTTTTGATGCTGGTATAGCTCTCAGTAAGTTTCTTGTAACTTCCCTGGAGTTCTTTGTAGTTCTCCTGGAGTTATTTATAGTTTTCTTTGATTTGGCTGATCCCATTGAACTTCTCTATCATCATTCTTTTTAAATCCATATCTGATAGTTTGTTTGCCTCTGTTTCATTTAGTGATCTTTCTGGGAATTCTTCCTTTCCTTTTGTCAATGGACTGATTCTTTTCCCCCCAATTTTGGGTGTCTATTGTTGCTCGTTTTTATCTTGGATTAATCTGCCTTGCTTCCCTGCCTTTGTGGAGCACCCTTCTGTTAGGAGATTTGTGGAGTTCACCATTGCAGTCTCCTAGATTTTCTTCACTTGTTGCTCTTGGGGTGACATTTTTGTTATTAACTTGGGCTGTCTGGTTGTAATTTGGATTGGTTGTGTATGTTGCTCCTTTCCTTCCAGTTGGCTGATTGAGAGACACTCCTTCTATCCTTTCTTATACACTGTTTTTGAGCTGCTCCTAAAATAGCACCACCAGTCCAGGCAAAATAACCAGACCTTCAGAGATATCTTTCTCTTTTAATCCCCCGTTTGACTGCCTATAAATGTAACTATATACCCATACCCTCCAAGGATGTAGATATATTAAGACTGTTGTACAAAAGAAAAAATGATTAAGTTGACTAAAGTATAGATGTTTTTGAAGGGTGCTGAAGAACAGCAAAGATAGCAGGGATATGAGAGAGAAGACCAACTTATCTATTCTATAGAAATGAGGAGAGGGAGAATCAAAATGCCTCAAGTTTGAGTGAACAATATAAGCCTAGAACTATATATATATGTGTGTGTGTGTGTATGTGTGTGTGTGTGTGTATAGATAGATATAGATATAGATATAGATATAGATATAGATATAGATATATCTAGTTGCCACATCTACCTCCCTGTTCACCCTTAATGATCCCTGATAGGTCCAGGTGGAGCCAGGGCCTGTGTGCTTTTAGCAGAAAAAAAAAAACAATGTGTAGTCCCTAGTAGTGCATCCACAAAAACAAGAAAGAAAAGAAAAAGAAAAGGAAGGAAGGAGGAAAGAAAGAAAGAAAGAAAGAAAGAAAGAAAGAAAGAAAGAAAGAAAGAAAGAAAGAAAGAAAAATAAAGAATGGGTTTAGGTGGCTGGGGAGGGGATGAACATAGATTGAGGACTGGGAATGAGTTGTGGCAGGAGAGTGAGTCGACTTTAAATCAAGAGTAGAAGGAGGGTCTTAGGTATTTAGGTGGATTGAGATAGGGGAGGTGTAAAAATATGTGAGTTGGGATACACTATGGTATAAACAATATTTACTTAAAATGCACTAACTGTGAGGCTTGGAAATAACTTTTGAAAAGGCTATGTTAGGGATCAATAGTTCCCATGGCTCTCAGTGTAACTGAGGTGCTTGAGATTAGCATCAATCCATTTATTTCCTGAGTCTGCCTCTTTTTCTTGGTCAGGTCTCTGCAGTCTACAGTCAAGCTGTGTGGTCTTGGAGTGGCAGGGGCTGTCACAGTCAGAGTTGACTCTGAGTGTCAGCCCCAGGTAGGCTGGGCCTCTAGTAGCCTAGCTGGGTTTCTGTGCTGCTGGTGTTTTGGGGCCCTCCCTTCTCCTGCTGGTTTTGTGTGAAGACCTGCAGGGTGCTTTTGTAGTATCTTTCATGGCTCCTGCTTCTCCAGCTCCCGGAAGAGGTTCCTGCCTGGGATGGACACCTGGTTCCAATGCTGGGTGGCCTGCAACCTTGCTGGCTCCTGTGATGGCTGGCCCTACCACAGCAGCTCCCGGAGGAGGTAGCCTTTGTCCACTAACAGCGCCTGTGTCCCCCAGGGACTAAGGGTAACCCTCCATGCAGTCCAGCCCTTTGACGAGTTTTTCACTATCACCTCTGTGATGCATGCCTTGCTACCTAGAAGGTCTGTAGGGCAGCCTGCCAGGTAATGCTACTCATCCCCCTCCAGCTCCTAGAGGAAGCCTTTATTTCCTGCAATGGGCACACCAGTTGTACCAGCTGCAAGTTCCTGGCTCTCAGTTTCGAGATTTTGTGGGAATCTGCAGGCTGGTGGGGGTGCAAGGGGCTGGGCCCTCCCCCTCGCTGGGGCTGCAAGCCACCTTCTCCCTGGTGGCACAGTGTCAGGACTTCAAGTTTTTGTGGGTGTCTGTGTGGCAGTGTGGGTTCATTGGGTTGGGCCTTCCTCCTTGCTGGGGCTTTGAGCTGCCCTCTCCCTGGGTGGCGCAATGGCACAGTTTTCAGCCCTCTTACCTCTCTGGCTGTTTCCCTGCTCCTGCTCCCCCCAGGTCTGTTCTCTGACTTGGGACCAGTGAGGAGCTTCTTCTCTCTCAGTCTCCCAAGCAAGACTCTCACATAGTCACTCCCCTGCAAGAGTTCAATTCCTCATTCTCTCCAGAGTTTGCACTCACTGTTCACACTTTACTACTCAGATTTCTAGTCACCGGGGAGCCTAAAGCTATCTTCAGTTAGAGCTGTCCCTCTGGGCAGAGCCACCACTGCCCAGAGCTGACCTTGGCCTCCTGGCAGGTTTAGAACTGTCTCACCTGCTCTCCTATAGGTCTCTGCAGCCTCTGGGCTGTGCACCCCTTAGTTCAGATGCTTACTGCTCCAGTTCTTAGGGACATGCAGACATCTCATGTTCCCTATCCTATCCTCCAGTTGCTCTGGTACTCAAGAATGCCATCAGCACTGCTCTCTACTGTGTCGCCATCTTTTTTCCTTTGAATATACATACTTTTCAAATGCATATGGGATGCTTTCTAGGAGAGACAGCAGGCCGGGACACAAAACAACTCTCAAAAAACTCAAGAGGATTGAAATCATATCAAGCAACTTCTCTACCACAATGCCATAAAATTAGAACTCAAGAACAACAAGTACACTGAAAAATATACGAAGGCATGGAAGCTAAATAACATGTTATTAAGTAATGAATGTGTCAACAATGACATCAAGGTAGAAGTCAAAAAATACCTTGAGTGCTCACTTCGGCAGCACATATACTAAAATTGGAACGATACAGAGAAAATTAGCATGGCCCCTGCACAAGGATGACACGCAAATTCGTGAAGTGTTCCATATTTTTGGATAGGGAGTGCGAGACATCTTCAGGACCCTAGGAATTGGAATGGGCAGCATCTGGACACAGGGGAGCACAGCCCAGAGGCAGAGGAGGTCAGCAGGACAGTAGGTGAGGCATTCTTGACTGACCGGCCGGCAGGCCGAGGTAGGCTCTGCGCAGGGGCGGCTCTGCCCAGAGGGGCGCGTTTGACTGGGGCCAGTTCCGGGCTCCCTGGTGACTGGAAGTCTCAACAGTGAAGTGCAGGCAGTGAGGGCAAATGACGTAGGGAATGCGGAATTGAACTCTTGCAGGGGAGGGACTGTGTGAGAGACTCACTCAGGCAACAGGGAGAGGAGGCTCCAAGCGGGGCTAGAGGCAGAGGAGAAGAGTCCTGCAGGAAGCCAGAGCGGGGGAGCAGGGAAGTGCACCGGTGGGGCGGCGAGAGGGCCAAAAACGGAGCTGCTGGGCCACCGGGGAAACAGCAGCTAGAAGCCCCTGCGAGGGGGAAGGCCCAGCCCTGCACAACCACACAGGCCCCCAAGCTCTGCGGGAAACTCCAAATGGCGAGCCAGCGAACCAGAACTAGTGGCGGGGGTAACTGACCCGCCATTGCCACAGACAAAGGCCACACTGCCCAAGCCTGGGAGGGGCTCATCACAGAGGCCGCATAAAGGATTCCGAGGAGAGCTGGTTGGCTTGGAGGAGTGGTGTCCCCCTTGGAATGGCGGGAAAGTGTAGGTGGATCCCGGACAGTGTTGACTGACAGGCCCGGCCTCCTTCTGGAACTGCGGTGGTGGGGCCAGTCATCACAGGGACCAGCAAAGTTGTGGGCTGCCCTGCAGAAGTGCTGGGTGCGTGTCCTGGGCAGGAACCTCCGCCAGGAGTGGGAGGGGGCTCCCTGCGGGCTCCAGAACACCAGCAGCCCTAAAACCCAGTCAGGCTGCAGAAGGCCCAGCCTACCTGGGGGTGGACACTCAGAATCAGCCCTACTGTGACAACCAGAGGCCCTGCCACGTGCCAAGACAGGCTAGAATATAGACTATAGACTGTAAAGTCCTGACCAAGAAAAAGAGGCAGCATCAGGAAAGGGATTGCTGCTAATCTCAAGCACCTGGATTATACCAAGAGCAATATGAACTATTAAGCCCCAACATATCCTTTGCAAAAGTTACTCCTCACATGTTCTTAATCGCCCCCCATACCTCAACCCACCTAAATACCCAAGACCCTCCCCTACTCTCGAATTAAAGTCTAGTCACTCTGTGGCTATAACGCATTCCCAGTCCTCAATCTAAGTATTCCTCCCTTCCCTAGCCTTTCTAAACCCTTTCTTTATTCTTTTCTTCCTTCCTCTTTTTTTTTTAATTTTTCTTTTCCTTTTCTTCCTGGTAAAGCCCACAGGTTCTGGCTCCACCTGGACCAATCAGAAATCATAAAGGGGGAACACACAGCTAAAACCTTTCTTTATTAACCCAAGGAAAAAACAAGAACAAATAAATAAAATGCAAGAACAGACACCCAAAATGGGGAAAAAAAGAATCAGTCCATCACCAAAAGGAAAGGAAGAATCCCCAGAAAGAACACAAAATGAAACAGAGGCACCTGGAATATCAGATAAGGAATTGAAAAGAATGATGATAGAAAAGCTCAGTGAGCTCAGCCACATCAAAGAAAACTGTACACAACTCCAGGAGAACTACAAAAAACTCCAAGGAAATTACAAAGAACTCCATGGAAATTAAAAAGAACTCCAAGGGAATTATAAAGAACTCCAGGGAAGTTACAAGGAACTTACTGAGAACTACAACAGCATGAAAAAGGACATGGAAACTATCAATAAGTGCCAGGAGGAAATGAAGAATACAATTTCTGAATTGAAGAATACAGTAGAAGGAATCAACAGTAGGCTAGAGGAAGCAGAGGACCGGATCACCTAGTGGGAGATAATGTAGACAAATACTTCAAGACAGTAGAAAAGAATAAAAAAAGACTGAATAAGACTGAAGAGGGGTTAAGAGAGCTGCAGGACAACATGAACTGTAACAACATCCATATCATAGGGATACCAGAAGGAGAAGAGAAACAAGGAATGGAAAACCTGTTCAAAAAAGTCATGATAGAAAATTTCCCTAACATGATGAGTGAAAACATGAATCCAGTTCAGGAAGCACAGAGGGTCCCAATGAGGATCAACCCAAACAGACCAACACCAAGGCACATTATTATTAAAATGGCGA
>PVIW01007258.1:58302-75299 GCA_004026585.1 Noctilio leporinus | reverse complement strand
GGGAGGGAGAGGTAGAGGCAAAGATGGGGAGCAGCTTAGACAAGAACCTAGTATAAAGGAACCATGGACATGGACAACAGGTGGGATTGACTTTGGGGGGAATGGGTGGGTGGGTGGGGGGACAGAGGGGAGCAAAAAGGGGATGGATGTAATACAACAATAATAAAAATTTAAAAAAAAAAAAAAAAAAAAAAAAAAACACTTGAAAAGTCTTTCCTAAAGTCTGTTTTCTGGGGGAATTCAAACTAAGAAGGAACACCCAAGACATGCGCCTCCCTTTCACAGTGTGTGTGGTTGCTGGGAATAATTTGCCCAGCCAGGGTTTCCTGTTGCCAGCCTCTTTGCACCTAGGTGAGGTCATGTGACTGAGTTATAGGCTATAGGAGCCAATAGGACATAGGGAGCAGTAATATGTATCACTTGCAGGTCTGGTCCCTGCAAACCTCTTGCACTACCTTCCACAGTCTTCCATATTCTGAATGTCAACACACAGGGCAACCTTAGAAGCCACATGTTGAAATTGGAAGAGCCTCTGTGAACCTGGATGTCTGAGTGACTGACCAGAGCTATAAGGTGAACTTCTTACCCCTGCATCTCTAACAAATCATCACTGCTGCTGCCAGGGGTCACCTTGTGTTAAACCATTGAGATGTGGAGCTTCCTTTGTTATGGGAATTAGTGGCAACCTAATCAATCCTGAAAGTGATGAGGTTTAAACAAATGTGTTGGCAGTTCAAAATTGTCTTTATATCCACAAAGGCCCTTAGAAAGGGGAGCAGTGATTGGAGACAAATGCCAGAGGCCATGTGGGAAGACCATGGACTAAGGAAGCAGACAGCTGACTTTGCTGGCTCTGACACAGGCTAGTTGTCTGACCTTGAACAAGTTAACCTCTGTTTCACTTTCTTCCTGTATGAAATGGGAATGATAGTAGCACCTACTTCATGGGCTTACTATACTAAATTAATACTTGAAAAGCACTTCATTTAGTGCCTAGTACCCAGTTAATGATAATTTTACACATTCTTAATTTTCCAAAGGTCATTCTTGCCATAAAGTTTTAAAATTATCTCCCACACTACAGTCTTTTAACTTGTTCTGCTACTCTGAGAGGTTGTGCCAAAGCAACAGAGATGGCTTTAGCACAGTGGATGTTCTTTCTTTGCAATGTGACTTTGCCCCTTACATGGAAAGTTTTCAGAGCTTGCTTCATTCTGGGGTCAGAGGACACCTAGGTTCTTTGGGATTTGAGCTGTGTTAGCTTTAGATAGATGATTAACTGCAGGAGGCATGTTCACTTCTTGATCCTATTTGATTTTTGTTCACAGATCTGCAGAGCAGATTGCTCAACTCATTTTTGAGATAATCGTCTATGTGCGCTTATTCATTTATTTGATATTTTTTGAACCCTATACTATACCAGACCGTATTTTCCAACCTAAGATTAGCATACTGAACATGAGAAAATGTGTTCTCTGCCCTTACAGACCCTATTTCCTTTCAAAGGTATGGATAAATGAAGTGACAGCGAGAGCAGTTATAAATGAGCACAATCGCCTTTAAAATTTATTCACTCAGAAATAATATACTAGAATCTTAACAAATAAAGATGAAAATTAGTAGCTAACATAATTCTCACATGTGTTTCTGCCATGATGACATAGCATGTGCAGGAATAGTGCTCTTGTTGAATGCATTGAGATGTGGGAGAAGCACCAGAAACATTTATTTAAGAGCATTAGAGACTAGAAGTGGCCAGTTTCTGGCAAAGGGAGGGTAACACAGAGAGGGAAGATGACATTTGGCAACCACGTCTCCCTGGGGAAATGTGCCACTCTGGGACCAAGGCAAGAGGTATTTGGCTTTGCTTAAGCAGAGGGCCATGGCTAGCAGAGCTGATGGCAGTGCCAGGGCTGGAAAAAACAGAAATAGAGGCAAGATTGCAATCATAAGGGAGGTGCAGAGAATTAAGCCTGACTAACGACTAGTTTCCCCCTAAGATACTTGGCACAATTTGAAGTTCCATGGGGTGAGACGCAAGAAAGAAACTTCTATATCTTAGAGAGATCCCAATGGATACCTCAGGTGTGTTAGGTTCCTGTGGCTGCTGTACCAATTGCCACAAACTTAGTGCCTTTAAACAATATAATTTATTGTCTCATTGTTCTCTGTAGGTCAGAAGTCTGAAAGGGGTCTCACTGGGAAAAATGGAAGGTATCATCAGAGTTGAGCTCCTTTCTGAAGGCTTGATAGGAAACCCATTTTCTTGCCTTTACCAGCATTAGAGCTGCTCCCATTATTTAGCTTATGGCCTCACATCTACTTTCAAAGCCAGAAATGGCAGAGTCCTTCATACACTGCATCATTCAGATAGTAACTCTTCTGCTTCCCTCTTCCACATATAAAAGACCCCTGTGATTACACTGGCCCACCCAGATAATTCAGGATAAAAGTCACCTGATTAGCAACTTTATTTCCATCTGCAACTTAACCCCTTCTTGCCATGTAAACTAACATATTCACAGTTTGTGGGGTTAGGGCATGCATATCTTTGGGGAACCATTCTGCATACCACACCATGCTTTCAGTAGAAAGGCATGGAAACTTATCAGAACTGTAACTTAGCCTTCATGCAGCGCAACCTCAATTGGGTCAAAGTGATCAGTCCCCATTCTATCTTTTTAGCAGAATAAAAGGATGAATGTACTTTGGAAATAATGGTAGATCATCTGGAGCCTTTAAGAAACTTTATACACAATATTTAATTACTTGTTCAAGCAAAAATTAAAAGACGTCAAAAGAACTACGTGTCCAAGAACTACTAGAAAAAACACATAACATAAATAGATTCACCAATAATCCAGATATTTCAGTAAGCAGACTGACAAGGACCTTTAAAAACTATGACTAGTAGGACAAAATATAGTAAAATGTGATGAAATAGAGGAAAAGATGGTGAAGATAATGCAAAAGATGGAGAATGTCATTGGAGAATTGGAATCTCTGAAGAAAAAATTGAATAGAAGTTCTAGAAGTGAAAGAGGCAACAATTCTATTACAGCTACAAGAAAAAGTGTCCTTGGGCTTTCTGTCTGATTGTGGCACCAAAATTGAATGGGAAATACATGAATTACAAAAACATGAAAAAAGAATCTTTGCAATTCAGACATAACCTTGTTAGTAGGCACTCCACAAAAGAATCTGAAATGTGTGTTTACATGAAAAAAGAAATAATTAATGTTAATTTTTCAATAAGTGGATATAATAGTGCAACAGATGCATGGAAGAAAGAATTAGTAAATTGGAAGACAGGTTAATTTAAAAAAAAATCCAAACTGAAGCACAGTGAGAAAAAGGTAGAGTGGAAATACCCACAAAATGCATGCTATATACCTGTTTTAAAAAGATTATTATACATACACTTATAGTCACAGAAGTTGAGTCAACAGAGAATAGGCAGGAGGAATAATTAAACAAATAGTGGCTGAGAATTTTCCAAAAAAGCAATGAATAACAGCTCACATATTACCCACATATTCACAGCTAGTGTAAAAATCACACTGAGGCAGGCCATGGTCAAACCAAGAAGATAAAGCAGATAAGGAGAATATTTTAAAACAGCCAAAGGAAAAAGATACATTACTTTCAAAGGAGCAACAGTTGACTCCTCAACAAACATTATGACAAAACAATAAAGTGACATTATTAAAGTTGTGAAAGAAAATAAGAGAGTAGAATATTATACTCAATGAGGAAAAATACCCTACAAAACTGTAAAAACTATTTAAAATCCTGAGAAAACTCCTTTGCCAGAAGATTTGTCCTAAAGGAAGAATATTTTAGACAGAAAAAAAAAATGATCCAGTTGGAAACAGAAACTGACAAAGGAGTGAAGATCAATGAATAAAGTAAATAGGTGGTAAATATAAATAAATACTGACTTAACAAATAATATTTTATGCCAGTTTAAACTATAAACACAATTAAAAGTGCATAGCAATAATACTATAGACAGAAGAGAGTAAATGAACTTAAAATGTTTGAAAGTCCCTAGCATAAGCAAGGGAGTTGTAGAAATGATAATATTCCTTAAACTACAAGTCAAGGATGTATATTGTAATTTATTGGGTACTCACTATAAAAAAAAAACAATATGTAATAACAGGTGAATAGAGAGGAAACAGTGTACTAAATTTAAAAATTAATCTAAAAGATGGGAAGAAAAAAGAGAAAAGAGAACAAAAAAAGTTTAGGCAAACAGTTAAACAGTAATGTAGCAGATAACAGATATAACACTAATTACATTACAAATTATTTAGGCTGATTAAAAAGCCTAAGATTATCAGGTGGAATTAAAAAATATGTGCAGCTTATAAAAGACACATTTTAAATATAAGGACACAGAAACACTGAGCACAAAAGAATTTTAAAAAATATACCATGCATACATAGTCCAAAAAAAGCTGGTGTAATTATCCCAATATTAGACAATACTTTAGAGCAAGAAACATTATTAGAGATAAAAAGAGGCATTTAAAAATGATCATAGTGATAAAAAAATAACCCACCAGTAAGTTATCACAATCCCCAAAAAGTATATGCATTTTTTTTAAAGTACATAAAGCAAAAATTGACATCATAAAAAGAAGAAATATGCAAATTCACAACCATAGTGGGGAACTTTAAACATCTTTTGAGTGTTAATGGAAAAATAAGAAAAAAAGAAATCAGTGTAACAATATAAAATCACTATGTTGTACACCTGAAATTAATATTGAATATCAACTATGATTCAGTTGAAAAAATAAAATCTGCCCTGGTCAGGTAGCTCAGTTGGTTAGAACATCATCTCGATATGCACAGTTGCGGGTTCAATCTCCAGTCAGGGCACATACAAGAAGCAACAAGTAAATACATAAAGAAGTGGAACAACAAATGGATGTTTCTCTCTCTCTGTCCCCCTTCCTTTCTCTCTCTCTCTCTCTAAAATCAATAAATAAAACTTTTTTAAAAAGAAAAAATAAATCAGAGATAGAACCGAACACAATTTTCAGATATGGTTATATATACACATATACAGATATGTTTATTATGTATTTTATGCATGTAATATATAGATAACTATTTACTATATTATATACATGTATGTAATACATTATATAACAACAAGTATAAGGAATACATAAATATTATTTTTATATAGTATCTATATATACATAAATCAGTCATAAATAAGATAAGATAGGTGCAAAAAATCCTAAACAAAAAATCCAAGTTCAGCAATATATAAAAAGCATTATACATAATAACCAGTGGGGTCTACTCCAAAAATGTAATAGTAGTTTAACATTTAAAAATTAATTAGAGAAGTTCATCACATTAATATAAAATGGATGAGAAATTATGTGATTATCTCACAAAGTAAAAATAAAACAACACACACAAAAAAAACACTTGGTAAAAGTCACATTCATTCATGATTAAAAAAAACAAAATGAAACAAAACAAAACCAAAAACCTAGGAAAGAAGAGAACTTTCTTAACCTGGTAAATAATATCTAGAACAAAGCACCAGCAAACATTTTACCTAATGGTGAATCATTAGAAGCTTTACTCCTCTATCACCATTTTTATGCAGTAATGCACTGGAGGTTCTAGTCAGTGAAGTAAATCAAGAAAAAGAATTAGAATGATAAGGAATGGAAAAGAAGGAACAACACATACATTATTCACAAAAGACTTAAGTATGTTCACAGAGAATCCAAAAGAAACTGTTACATTTAACAAGATAATTTATTAAGGTCATTGGATTCAAGATTAACATATAAAAATGAAACAAAAGGAAAACAAATTAAAATCATTATGTCATTTATAATAGCACTGAGACCATTGGATATCTAGAACGGAATCTAGTAAGGATGTGCAAAGCCTAAACACTACAAAATATTATTAAGAGAAGATCTAGTAAACAAGACCTTAATGATTGGAGGGATATATCAGAGTCCGGAATTGCAAGTCTTAATATTGTCACGATGGCAAATTCCTCTAAATTGATCTACTTTTCTGTATAGTTCCAATCAAATCTCTGCAGGACATGTCAAATATAAAATTTACATGGGATTGCAAAGCCAGAACAACACCAAAGGAATCCAAGTTCATCTTGAAGAAGACCAAACTGGAGGACTTACACTGTGAGATATCAAGATTGATTATAAAGACATAGAAATTGAGACAGGAAGAAATATGTGGAAGGACTGAATCTATATATATATGAATATATATATTCAGCAGAACATAATGGAGAGTCTAGAAACACATATAAATTTATCTGATTTTTGACAAAGTTTATACTAAAGTATAATGGAAACTGATCTTTCTAGTAAATGGCACTGGAGCAATTAGGCATTCACATGAAAGGAAAAAAAAATGAACACAGGCTCCTGTATTCCAACATTTACATACATCAATTCCAAAAAAATTTAGGCCATGTGGCTTGACCTTGTCTTCTATGACATTATGCTAGCTCACCTATTCAGTCAGCTCATAACTATAGTTCTATAACACAAATTAGAAGGTTATGAAATTATTTGTTAAATCCTAGACTAGTAAGTGAACATTTGGGGCAGAACATATCATGTTGAGAAAAGTCATTCACCCATGGCAACTTCCGGTCTTGATGGAGGGACAGGTAAATACAATTTGCCTCCTTGCACAACCACAGCAAAAATTACAACTAAACTACAAAACAACTACACCCAGAACCATCAGAAAATTGAGCTATATGGAAGTCCAACAACCAAGGAATTAAAAAAGCACCTTCATCCAGATGGGTAGGAGGGGTAGAGACACAAAGACAAAAGGAGACTCAGCATGGGCAGGTCCACACCCAGGTGTGGCAGCTTAAGATTGGGAGGGATCCCTTAGGAGTGAAAGATCCCAACTCCACACAAAACCACCCAACCCAGGGGTTCCAGTGTCAGAAAGATAAGTCCCATGATTTCTGTTTATAAAAACCAGTGGGGGTTGGGGCGGAAGAAGGAACTGTGGGATTCTCAGCAAAGGACTTAGGACTTATGCAGACTTACTGGGCAGCAGCTGAAAGGGTACCAGTAGCATACAGGGAAGTGGCATCTAGGGGATAGCATCCTTCTGTACAGAATTCCAGTTTCCAGGCAGTGGCAACCTGCCCCACACAGAATCCCAGAACTGTGACATCATATCAGAGACTCCATAAAACTAGTTCATTCAGATTGCCCGGCCCTGAAAATTACCAAAGGCTCCACCCTATCCAACTTACAAGTGTGATTTTTTACAATAGGCCATGCTACTAAGCCACGGAGTCAAAGCAATTCTACCTAATACATAGAAGCAAACACAGGGAGGCTGCCAAAATGATGAGGCAAAGAAATATGGCCCAAATAAAAGAACAGAACAAAACTCCAGAAAAAGAACTAACCAAAATGGAGAGAAGCATTCTATCAGCTGCAGAATTCAAAACTCTGGTTATTAGGATGCTCAAAGAACTCAGTGAGTACTTCAAAAGCATAAAAAATACCCAGGTAGAAATAAAGATTACACTAAGTGAAAATTTTTTAAAATTTACAGGAAATCAACAGTGTACTGGATGAAGCCAAAAATTAAACCTGTAATTTGGAACATGAGGAAGAAAAAAATATTCAATCAGAACAGCAAGGAGAAAAAAGAATCTCAAAAAACAAAGATAGGCTAAGGAGCCTCTGGGACAATTTCAAACATACCACCATCCTAATCATACAGGTGCTGGAAAAAGAAGAGAAAGGACAAGAAATTTAAAACTTATTTGAAAAAACAATGAAAGAAAACTTCCCTAATTTTGGTGAAGGAAATAGATGTACAAGTCCAGGAAGCACAGAGAGTCCCAAACAAAATGGACACAAAGAGGACCACACCAAGGCACATCATAATTAAAATGCCAAAAGTTAAAGATAAAGAGAGAATCTTAAAAGCAGCATGCAAAAAGCAAATAGTTAACTACAAAGGTGTTCCTATAAGACTATTAGCTGATTTCTCCAAAGAAACTTTGCAGGCTAGAGGGGACCAGCAAGAAATATTCAAAGTAATGAAAAGCAAGGACCTACAACTTAGAATTATTCTATCCAGCAAAGCTATTATTTAGAATAGAAAGGCAGATAAAGTGCTCCCCAGACAAGGTAAAGCTAAAGGAGTTCATCATCACCAAGCCATTATTACATGAAATGTTAAAGGAACTTATATAAGAAAAAGAAGAAGAGATTAAAACTATGAACATTAAAATGGCAATAAATTAACAACTAACAATAATTGAATCTAAAAAATTAAGCAAATAAGCAGAACAGAAACAGAATCATAGATGTGGATATCATTTGGAGGATTATCAGTAGTGATGTGAATGGGAGAATGTGGGAAAAGGCTCAGGTTTTAAGAAGTAGAAATTGGTAGGTATAGAACAGACAGGAGTTGTTAAGAACAGTATAGGAAATGGAGAAGCCGAAGACTTACATGCATGACCCATGGATGTAAATTAAGGAGGGGGTTGCTGGAAGGAATGTGGGTACTGGTGGAGGAAGGCAAAGGGGTAAAAATTGGGACAACTGTAATAGCATAATCAATAAAATATATTTTAAAAACCATTCATGTCTCTTATGCTAATTTCTTTTCTACATGAATAGAAAATAAATCTGTCTTTGTCTAAAAAAGAAAAAATTCCTAGTGATTCTAGATCTAAATGTGAGGGGTAAATCTGTAAATCCTTGAGAAGAAAATGTAAGAGAATATTTTCATGAACCTGGGACATGCAAAGATTTCTTAAACAGTTGACAAAAAGTGCTAAATGTAAAGGAAATGTTGAAATTGGACTCAGAAATATTAAAAATTGCTGTTTATCAAAAGACACCATGAAGAATTAAAAGGCAAGCCACAGAATGAGAAGATATTTGAAATACATATATCCCACAAGGTTCTCATATATAGAATATACAAAGAATTCTTACAGTAAAGTAATAAACAAACAATACAATGGAAACTGGGCATTTCATAAAAATGATATCTAAATTGCCAATAAACATTGGAAAAAGCATTCAACTTTATTAGTTATCAAAGAAATTATTATTATTATTTTAGTTTTATTTTATTATTGTTGTATTCAGGGAAATTATTAAAATTGCAATGAGTACCATAGGCTCCAGAATAGCTAAAATTAAAAAGTCAGCCCCAACCAAATATTGACAGGCTGTGGGTAACTCAAACTTTCACATGCTGTCAGGAGTGAGAGGAATGGAAATTGTACAATCACTTTAAAAGAGTGTGGCAGCAGTAATATTATTAAGCTGAACATAGGTATGCCCTAATATCCAGCAATTGTACCCTGTGTATATAATCAACAGAAATGCATGCATACACATGTTCACCAACAGCCATGTACAAAAGTTTTCACAGCAGTATAATTTCAAAATAGCCTTAAACTGGAATAAAAACTACCAAGTATTCCTCAATAGTCATTGATATAGTCACCTTTGGGATACCACACAGCAATGAGAATGAACAAATTACAATACATGAAATAGTACAGTTGACCATCACAAACATTTTGTTCAGACAAAGAAGATAGAAAACAGTATTTACTTCATGATTATGTTTATATAAAGTACCAAAATAAGTGAAACTCCCCTATGGTGTTAGAGATCAGAATAATTATTCCTTTTGGTTATTGTGACTATAAAAGGGATGAGGGGGCTTCTGGGGTCCTGGTAATATTCTGTTTGTTTGCCTAAATTCTGGTTATGAATGTGTTCCTGTAGTGTTAATCCATTGTCTGTATACTTATATGTATAGTTTCTTTTTTCTTTTTCTTATTTATTATTTTCAGAGAGAGGAGTGGGGAGAGAGGCAGAGAGAGAGAGAGAGAGACATTGATGTATGGTTGTCTTTCACCTGCCTCCAGCTACGAACATGGCCAGAGACCTGGCTTACAACTTGGTTATGTGCCCTTATGTGCCCTGGCTGGGAATTCACCAGCCACCTTTGGGTTGGAAGGCCTGTGCCTTATTCACTGTGCCACCAGCCAGGACCTATATGTATAGTTTCAATGTAAAAGTTTGCATTAAAACTGGCCAGTGTCACTTGATTGAGCCTCATCCTGTAAACCAAAAAGTCCTAGGTTCGTTCTCAGTCAGGGTACATACCTATGTTGAGGGTTCAGTCCTTGGCCCCAGGGCTAATCAGAGGCAATAGATGGATGGATGTTTCTCCCTCCAATCCTCTAAAATCAATAAGCATGTCCTTGAGTGAAGATTAAAAAGAAAATAAAAATATATATAAATTTCTTTCCCTCTAAATTAATAAGAGGAAGGGACTGCTATTCTCATTTCGAAAACTTCCAAAGGTCAAAGGATTCCTTGAGGGGAAGAAGAAAAGTAGCTGAGAGACCCAGCTTGGAATCTCTGTCCTTCAGCCGTCGTGCACCATTCACGGCAGCAGGAGGCTTTCGGGACTTGTGTGTCACCATACAGCTGGCCCAGAATAAGGGTTTCCCCCTTAGCAGTCTCCGGGGGCAAATCCCGCGCCAGGGACTTCTTGATGAGTGTCTCACCAAGGGGAGGACTTATCCATCCTTTCTTTTTTGATGATGTTCAGCAGGGATTGCTGGCCTTGAGATTGCTTGAATCCCTGACCAAAAATAGGCTAGCTATTTCCAACCTCAGACAGACTGAGATGCGTTCAATTGTGTTCAACATTTTGTCCGCGTGCACTGTTTTCCTGGGGGAAGGGTCCTCAGTTTTCACCGTGTGGACTCCACTCCAGTCCCCAGGAGTCTATGAGCAAAGTATGAAGCCCTGAAGGTCAGGGAACCTACGGGACCTTGGTGGATTGATTGCTCTCGTCTAGTCCTGTTTGCAGTGCGTACCTCTCGCCCGGGGGTCCCGCCTCGCAGCTGCAGCCTTGCTGCTCTGGCGCTGGGCAGAGGGCGCAGCCTCGGGGAAGGCGGCGGGCAAGTGGGTGACAACTTGCCTCCTTCTAGCCTAGCGGAGGATCCGGACTGCCAGCGAGCTGCCCTCGGGAAAAGTGGGGTGTGGCGACCGCGATCTGCTGGAAAGGGCGAGCCCTTTGGCACAGGCGCACCCGCCCCGACTCGCAGCCCGGGGAGCGCAGGTAAATCTCGCTGAGGCCAGTAGGAGCCGGGTCGGTGTACCTCTCTGGCCGCGGAGGATGAGGCTCGCCATCTGCATCGTGCTGTGCGCGGGGGCCCTGGGTGAGTGGCCCCCACACTGGGAGCCGGGGTGGGGACCGGCCCTCCAGGCCTGGGACTGGCTGCTTGCTGAGGGTCGGCTGTAGCGCGACCCTGCGCCGCCCGGGTCTAGGCAGCCCTGTAGCCCCTAGTGCCTCTCCGTCCCCCCACCCCCCATTGCCGTGCGCCCACGCAGGCACCGGGCACCTGACCAACTTTAGTCCTAGCAGAAACCGCTTAGCCTAGCAGGGCTGGGCTTCACGAACCACGACCAGTTGTGGAATCCCGCCTGCTGCCTGATGCTGTGTGGCATCAGGACCAGCTAAGAGCGCATACAGGATTGAAAGAAACCCGAAAGAATATCTTTGACTTCCGTAAGTTACATGAAATTCAGAGTTCAGTGTCCATAAATAAAATTGTATTGGAACACAACCCTGCTCATTCAGGTACGTGTTGTCCGTGGTTGCTTTCCGGCGTCAAGGGCACAGGTAAGTTGTTGCCACAGATTGTGTGGCCTAAAATATTTACTTAGCCCGTTAGGGGAAAAGTTCGTGACTCCTGACCTAGAGGCTGTGGATCCCGTCACAGAGAAGGAAACAGCGACACAGAGAAGGAAGTTTCCCAGGGCTCACTGGTTATTATTAAGAGGGATTAAGAGGGTGGGGCGCCTATCGGCTGTGCTTGACTTGTCAGGTGCCTAACCAGAAGGCTCTTTCCCACTCAGAGCTGTGCATTGCTACCCCGCATTAGGGAGGTAGAGGAATGTAGGGGGAAAACAACCACCCTAGAATGGGACCCACCTGCCACTCTGTGTTGTAGGACTCTAGGCTTTCCCTTGACCTCTCTGAGCTGTTTTCCTCATGAGTTCAGTAGGATTTGCTTTTTCACAATAAGTACGCAGTTGCTGTGAACTTGAAATGAGATAATGTATCTAATGGCAGAGCTCTAGACACAGGCGAGTTATCTAATTGGTAAAAACCTTGCACATAAATGTAGGGGGCACCATACTGTGTTATGGGGGTGCGTATGGCTCTTGGCCCGGTACAGAAGGTAATGGTGCAAAGTCAATGAGCTCAGGCACATGCAGAGCCCTCCCTGACTCAACAACTGTTGTTGGTTCAGCCCAGCCTTGGTTCTGTCATGTGTCAAGTCTTAAATCATTGCTGGAGTAGGGTATCTTACATGGGGGGAGGGGTAATGTGGGAGGGGCAGAGGGAGGAGAAGGCAGGAAAGACAAAGAGTGCTATGGTGAGCCCTCCCCGGCCCAGTACTGCCATACAGGGCCTCACAGTGAGCTCATCTCAGGCTGGGGAGGGGTTGGGAAAGGTAGAAAACACCTGTGGTCTGGCTAGCGATAGCCACAGGGAAATCCAGAGTGCACTCCTTCTTGGTCTGTCCCAAATTCATCCTGAACAGGGCTTGTGTTGTTTGTTCTTTCCCCATCTTCTCTCCTGGCAATGTCAAGGGCTGACCAAAAGTTTATTTCTCCAGTTGGCTCTGTTTCCAAAACAGGGGCAAGAGTTGCCTCCCCTCCTCTTGTCCCCAGGCTCTGCAGGCAGAGGAATCTGCCCTTCATTGTTCATGGACAGGAGGGGGAGGACAGGACAGAGGGGATGTAGCCCTCAAGTCCCTTCAGAGGGTGCTGCTGTCTCTCCCACCAAAACAGGGACCTCTGGCCTTTCTCTCCTAGGGCTGTGCCGGGCTGCCCCCAAGGAAACCGTGAGATGGTGCACCATCTCACAGCATGAGTTCAGCAAGTGCACCACTTTCCGTGATAGTATGCAAAAAGTCACTGATTATTCTGGTCCTCCTCTGGCCTGTGTGAAGAAAACCTCCTACCTTGACTGCATCAAGGCCATTGTGGTAAGTCACTGCTGCCTAAAGGAGAATGGAAGGCAATCCATGCCTTCTCTGCTGGTTGCCTCTTTAATCTGTGCTCACATATAGGAGGCTGATGTGTGGGGCAGTCAACCCCCACTGTTAGTAAAATCACTTGAGAAATGGATATAGGAGCAGCCATCTTTAACGAGTCTTAAGGCAAAATCCAACATGCTCTGAAAGAGGACTACTTTGAGCCACTAAGTTCTCTGAGCTCAGGGGAAAAACAAGAATGTTTGCTATCAAAATGTTCATGTAACATAATTTGACATTTATTGATACATCATGGGCAGTAGATGAATGATGCTCTCAAGGAGGAGGAATATGATGTTAAAGTTGCAGGTAATAGCTGAGCCCTTTGTTTTCTAGGTTTTCCAAAATCCTCTTCATTCCTTCAACATTGTTCTTGCTCATTTGAACCTGTGTCAGAGGCCAGGCTGGGCAATGGGACTGCAGTGAATTTAAACACATATAGTCCTTACACTTGAGGACCTTACAGTTAAGTCAGGAGAGAAGAAAAACATGCAAACAAGCAGACATGTGATTTCAAATTGTATGATGTACAATGAAGGGGAAAAGTAGAATGTTCAGACAGAATATTGGGTGTCAAGGACAGTCTTCCTGAGAGGGAACTATGAAGCTGAGACCCCAGGGATGAGCATGGGCAAGCCAAGAGCCAGGGTATAATACTTCAGGCAGTGAACAACAGCATGTGCAAAGGTCCTGAGACAGGGGAGAGCTAAGCTTGTTTCAGTTGTAGGAAAGCCAAGGTGACAGAGCAGAGCAGGGAGGGAACTGGCAGGATTGATGACGTGGGAAAGGTAGACTCAGCCAGATGGAGCTTGATTAACTCAAGGAGTCAGCTATTTGATACAAACAATTTGAGTGTTCTGTTTGTTTATTTTTGTTTTTAAATTGCACCTCAGTTACTATCATAGCTTAATTATAAACCTGAATTATAACATATGTTCAGTTTTGGTCTATACATGCCCTTCTTTATTTTAATTATTTATTTTATTTATTTATTTTTATAGAGAGGAGAAAGGAGGGAGAAAGAGAGGGAGAGAAACATCAGTGTGTGGTTGCCTCTAGCTGTCCCCAACTGGGGATCTGGCCCACAACTCAGCATGTACCCTGACTGGAAGTCGAACTTGCAACCCCTGGTTGGAAGCCCAGTGCTTAATGCACTTAGCCACACCAGCCAGGGCCCCTTCTTTATTTTTAACTGTGTTAATAATATAAAATAATGCTATCCATGAGCCCATCACGAGTTCTCCAAACTTGGTTATTGCCTATAGCTCATGTCTACAGGGCTATTTTGGGGCAGCACCAAATTCTATAGTAATGGCGCCACTTGGGGTGGTGTAACCCGCTGGTACTGCTTACAAGGACCTGTGTGCTTCCCCTGCCTTAGCAAACAATCCTAAGAATGTTTTGCCTTTTATTTTAGTTTCAAGACTTACATAGGTATGTGTCATGACTGATATTTTTGCTTCTTAAAAAGTTTTATAAATGTGACAGTAGTGTGTATTGCCTTCTGATACTTTTTTCTCTTCAGTGTTACAGTAAAACTCAGGCTTGTTGTTGAATACAGCTATTGTTCATTCATCTTCAGGGCTCTACAATACATCCCTTGTGTCTTTTCTGGTCATTAGGCATTTGGACTGTTTCCAGTTTTTTTGTTATTCTAATGAGTGCTTGAGGAATATTCTCCTGGGACACAAGCATTAAAAATTTCTCTTGAATATATACATGAAGCAGAATTGTTGAGCCATGGGATATGTAATTATTAGACCTTTAAGACAATGCCAGATGTATTTGATTTTTAAGCAAACCCAAAGTGGTTATTTTGATTTCTACTTCCATCAAAGTATATAATTCTTGGTGAATTTTATATTTTATCATTTTGAAGTAGTCTCTATCTCTGGTAATGCTTTTTCAGTAAATTCTGATAGTAACATACTACATCAACTTTCTTTGGTTAATATCTTCCTATACCTTTTTTTCCATTTCTTTACTTTCAACTTTCTGTGTGTTTATGCTTCAGGTGTGTCTTGAAAACTGTTTTGCTGGATTTTGTTTATTAATGCGATATGACAACCTCATTTGTTTTATATGGTAGATTAGATCATTCATAATGATTAGCATTAATTGACTTGGGGTACTTAACACACAATACAGTGTGTAGATGATGTGTTGTGGAATTATGCATCTGGAACCTATATAATTTTGTTAACCAGTGTTATTCCAATAAATTAAAAAATATATTTTTATTGATAAATTTGTACCATGTTATTGAGGGTTTACTTCTGGGCTCTTTAGTCTATTCTATGGATCTATAAATCTGTTTTTAATGCCAGTACCATTCCATTTTGATTATTGTAACTTTGTAGTATAGTTTAATTTCAGGTAGTGTGATGCCTCCCAATTTGTTCTTTCTTCACATTTTTTGTTATTAAGTGGTTATTCAGGGTCTTTTGTGATTCCATACAAATTTTAGGATTAGTTGTTATAATTCTGAGAAGAATGCCATTGTTATTTCAATAGGGATTGCATTAAATTTGTATATTACTTTAAGTAGTAAGGTTATTTTGACAATATTAATTCTTTCTATTCATTAGCAAGGTGTATCCTTCCATTTATTTTTATCCTGGTCAAATTTATTCCTCAATATCTTATAAGTTTCAGAATATAGGTCTTTACCACTGGTTACATTTATTCCTGGATATTTGATACTCTGATGAATTGCAAATGGGATTGTTTTCTTTTTTTTAATTTTTAATTATTTTATTTTTACCTTTTAAAATTTTTGTTTTTTTACAGTTGTCCCTATTTTTACTCTCCACTGCCTCACCTTCCCCCCACTCCCAGTCAGTCCCCACCCTGTTGTTCATGCCCATGGGTCATTTGTAAATGTTCCTTGACTAGACTCTTCCTCTTCTTTCTCCCCTTATCTCCCTCCCTCCCCTCTGGCCACTGTCAGTCTGTTCCTGTTTCCATGCCTCTGGTTCTATTTTTCTTGTTTGTTTGTTTTGTTTATTAGGTTCCCCTTATAGGTGAGATCATATGGTGTTTGTCTTTTGCTGCTTGGCTTATTTCACTAAGCATAATACTCTCCAGTTCCATCCATGCTGTTGCAAAAGATAGGAGTTCCTTCTTTCTTTATGCTGCATAGTATTCCATTGTGTAAACGCACCAGTTTTTTGACCCACTTATTTACTGATGGGCACTTAGGCTGTTTCTGGCACTTGGCTATTGTAAATAAGGCTGCTATGAACATAGGGGTACATAGGTTCTTTTGAATCGGTGTTTCAGGGTTCTTCAGGTATAATCCCAGCAGTAGAATCACTGGATCAAAATGCAGTTTCATTTTTAGTTTTATGAGATTGTTTTCTTAATTTCTTCTTCTGATCATTATTGGTGTATAGAAATGCAACAGATTTCTGTATAATGATTCTGTATCCTGTAAATTTACTGAAGTCATTTATTAGTTCTAATAGTTCTTTTAGACTTTAGGCATGTTTAATCAACTGTTGCCCATTCATTCATTTTTTTATTTCAACAGTTATATTTTGAGCTGTAGAAGTGTCAGTTAATTTTTTCATACCTGTAATTTTCCATTCTATGCTTATCCCTGTGATGGTAGCCTTCACTTTGTACATGAAACTAAATCCCATGTTAGGAACCTCTTCTCCATTGCCTCTGTCAGTTCCAACCTTGACAATCCTGGAAGGCCCAAGTCTGTTCATATCCATGCATTATGCCTTACCTCACTCAGGGTTTAGTGGTCTGCACTGGGAGGCCATGTTTGATCTTTTTTTTTTTTTTTTTCATTTTTTAAAATGTGATTTTCTTTTCTTTTTTTTTTTTTTTTTTT
>PVIW01007258.1:24164-58202 GCA_004026585.1 Noctilio leporinus | reverse complement strand
ACCCTAACTTCACTGCCCTGGGAAAAACTCTTGTTTATCTCCTCACTTATTTTTATTCTACAGTGTGTGGGGTTGGTGTGGAGAGTCTCTAGGGGTCTCACCTACCTTTTGTGATTCCAAGAAAGCCTCGAGATTGTTTTATATCTGATGTCTTGTGGAATGAAAGGGTCATTCACTAATGTGAATGTATTTAACGGCACTGAGATGTACACTTAAACATGGTTCAATGGCAAATTTTATGTTACGTATTTTATTAGAATAAAGCAACTACAAAACAACCCCAACTTTAAAAAGTTTCATCTAGACAAATATATAATTTGACTAACAATATTATTTTATTTCATTAAAAAATTCTATCATCTGTCTTATTGCTTGCCTATAACATGACACAAATTGGAGTTATAGCTTCTGCCTTGTAAGTTAATCAATAAAACTATTCATAGGCTACCAGCAGGGGCTTCTAGAAAAATTATTTTAACTAGAGATGAAGGAAGCAAGAAAAAGGCAATGTAATTTGTTATTATCGATATAAAAAACATGCTTCTCTCATTTTAAGAAAAAATAAATTCTAGACCTAATGGAAAGGCACATAGAATATTTCAAGTGAACTATTAAAGTTGATATTTAGTAGAAGCAAAAACTAAAAAATAATAATAGTAAAACAAAAACCCCAACAAGTAACAGCATAACCGCAGTAATAAACCTATTTTGCTTCAATTCAAATCCCAGCTCCATAACTTATTAATCATGTGGCCTGGGGAAGTGATGTAAACTTTCTGTGTGTCTATCTTTTAATGTGTAAAATGCAGCTAGCTGGACATGTGACATGTCTGAATCGATGAGACTCCTGCAGTTGTGTGGGCCCAGGACAGGAAGGTACACTACTGAACACTGAATCAGAGTGGAGAAGAGTTTCATCCAATTCCCATAAGGGGGCTTCACAGTGACTTCTGAGAAGTCCTCACCAGAAGGGCCAAGATAAAGAGGTCACCAGATGGAAGCACCTGGGTTCCAATAGAAACACGTGGAGGAGCATGGCCAGGCAGGCAGGCCTCCTTCAGAGCCTGCAGTGCCCGGGCTGCGCACCCACTCTGGCGTGGGGAGGGCAGCTTTCCCCACCAGGCCTGCTAGGTGAAGCCTCTGTTATTCTGGTGGATCCTAAAAGATCACACATAGGTTCCTGGGCCAAGAGCCAGACTTCTCACCAGGGGAAAGAAAAATAATCTATTCCTTCCTCTGTGTGGGAAGGATAGGAACATGGTGGCCAAATGACCTCACCAGGGCCCTGGAGGCAAATGAAGCTTGTGTTTAGTGTGTGATCTGGCCAAGCTGATGGATTTTTCTGGCCCCACATCCAAGAAGCCTTGCCAGTCACCCCAACTCACCTGGGGTTGGGTGGGCTTTCCTAGAAGTGAGGGCTTCATTAGCATCTGGTCCATTTCCTTCCAGGACAACGAAGCAGATGCCGTGACGCTGGATGCAGGTTTGGTGTTTGAGGCAGGCCTGGCTCCCTACAATCTGAAACCTATTGTGGCAGAGAACTATGGCTCAAAAGATAGTAAGTGTTTTCTGGGGACAAAGAAATAGTTTGTGGCTGGTAGAGTCAGTTTAGGCAGGTGATGGAGGAGTGAGTGGGCAATAGGGACCCCATTGGCCACTAGAGGCACAACTCAAGGCCTCTGTGCCTTTGGGCTGGGTGGGGACTGATGCTGCTGCTGCTGACCTCTGGGGCCAGGGAATGTGCCCCTGGAGAAACAGAGCCGGCTGGGGGCAGCCTGACCTGAGCCATTAGGGTTTAGAGCTGCACAGAGAAGTCCCCAACAGCCACGGGTGCCTCACTCAGGGGAGAGACCACACACTTGTGGGTAACCTGGCTACCCTCGGGCCTATGTCAGGGGAAAGGACATCGATGGAGTCAGAATGTGGCCTCTGTGTCACAACTCAGGTTCCTGGTGAGCTTGGGTGGGAAGGTATTGGCTGAAAACCTGCAGGGCCAGGGTAGGAAAACTCATCTGGGGCACAAGTGCATGTGGCCTTGTTGCCTATTTGCCTTTAGGGTTACTGCAGATGTCCCCTCTGTGGTCCTTTCTTTCCCTTCAAGCCTAGGAAACTTATTCTGATCCCGCCCTCTTTATGACACCAGTCAACCTAGGTGTGGCTTGCAGATTCCCCTTCCCTAGCCAGGAGCCCAACGGTGATGAGCAGTGTTTCCCTGAGGTCCAGGCTGTGGGTCTTCCATTCCCTCTGTCTCTGCAGATCCACAAACCAACTATTATGCTGTGGCCATGGTGAAAAAGGGCAGTGGCTTCCAGCTGAACCAGCTCAAAGGCAAGAAGTCCTGCCACACAGGCTTTGGCAGGTCCGCTGGGTGGAATGTACCCATAGGCCTACTCTATTCGGAACTGCCTGAGCCACGTGACCCTCTCCCCAAAGGTGAGAGGCCAGGAGGGTGAGTGCCCTCCTGTAGGTGCCCACACAGGCCCCCCTGAGGTCACTAGACATGATCAGGTGTCATGTGTGATGACTCTGGGGATGGAGGTGGGAGCTTTAGGCTCCACCAGCAGCCCTTGGGAGGTGTCAGCTATCTTAGCTCTCAACCGCCCAGCAGAGGCTGTGTGGAGGAGTGGGGGGAGGGCCATTAGGCTGACACAGGGTTCAGGCAGGATAAGGGCAACTGGGCTCTACTGTCCACTTCCCTGGGGAGCCTTCCTTTCTCATGTTTCCCATTCTGCTGGAGCCCTCTCTGGTGGCCACCTGCTGGCCATGCAGGCATGCACCTGCCCAGGGGGCTCTGTCATCTCCTGGGCATGGTTCTAGAGGAGACCTCTGTCTGAGCTGTTCCAGTCTGACAAGGCAGGGAGGGGAGCTGGCAGCAACCTGAGACAGGCCTTAATGGTGGCAGGCACAGTCCTGGTTGTGGGGGAGGGCAGTGGGAGGTTAGGGGTTAACCTGTCCCCGTTTTGGAAACCCTGATTTTGAAGAGGGAACACACATAGGGCAAGCTGGGACTGGTATGCTGGTTTTGCTCTGGTCACCCTGCGTTCACTGATGAGCCTGGGCTGGGAGCTGTCACTGTTTCTGGCCACGCTGGCTCATGCCCTGTTTCCACATCTCTGTTGAGCAGCAGTGTCCAATTTCTTCGCGGGCAGCTGTGTCCCCTGCGCGGATCGGACAGCCTTCCCCAACCTGTGTCAACTGTGTGCGGGGAAAGGGCCGGACAAGTGTGCCTGCTCTCACCATGAACCATACTTTGGCTACGCGGGTGCCCTTAAGTGAGTGAGACTCCCTGCTCCTCTCCCTCACTCTGAAAATGCTGAAACTAAGGCACAGGGAGTGGACAAGCCTGCCCAGCCCACCTACAGAGGCGGGGTGAATCCCAGGGTCCTGAGTGCCTCCCCACCATCCTGTGGAGCAGTCTTCTGTCTGGGAACCCCTCGTGTCTCCCCGAAGCCTGAGGTCTGCATTTGTTTCTCTCCTGGACCCTCCCGGAAGGTGGAGGGGATGGATCTGTCTCTGGGCCTCTGGGATGGACAGACACAGGCTTGGGCTCCCAGCTGGGTTAAAGGCCAGGCCCTCCCAGTTTGCCTCTTCGTGCCTGGGCCTCTCCCTGTGTCTGGGACAGGTGCCTGCTCCCCCCTACCTCTTCAGCCCTTGAAGGCACCTCTCCCTACTCCATGCTTAGTAAGAGAAATGGCTGCGGCTCACAACTAGAGCTAAAGTGGCTTGGAATCCAAGGTTATCCAAAGTTTTAATTCTCCATGTAAAAGGCTTTAAACCTGTATTTTACAAAAACCTATTTCTTTTGGCTGCCTTTGAAGAGTAAGTGAGCGACTCACTTTCACACCATCCCTTCCCCGAGTTGCCCGGGATGTGCTTCAGGCCTGGTTGGGGGGCTTGGCTGTGGGGGTTCAGAGCCTGCGGTCAGGGCAGAACCTCAGAGGGGTATATGGGGAAGGGGCGAGGCCCTGGTTTGGACAGTGGCCTGGCTACAGCTGTCCTGTTCCTCAGGTGTCTGCAGGACGGTGTGGGGGACGTGGCCTTTGTGAGACACATGACCGTGTTAGGTAAGTGCTGGATGGAGGAAGAATCATGTGTGTCATACTCCGTCCAGGGAAACTAGTTTTTGCCTAAAAGCTTCCTTACATGTAGAGGTGGGTGATGGCAAGATCTTTGATGAAATAGGAGCCTCTCTGTATAAAAACAGTTTTGCTATTTGTATATTGTGTAGTGCTCTACTTGTTCAGCCTGTAAATCTACTAAACAAATTTTCTGAACATTTAAACATTACTTAAGTACTAGAAAGACAAACTGAGTTTTGACAATCAAATTTTCTTAGTCACTGAAATATCAATTTCAAATTTAATTGCATTCTTTTGAATGCTTATTATAAACAGCTCCTAAATGCTTCAAATCCTTCAGCAAACACACGTTATCATAATTATCTCAGAACTTATGAGCACGCACACAATTAAATCTGTTGCAAAAGTATTATTACCATGGACAAAAATGTATTTCTTCTTTATTTCTGTATTTTAAAAAGAAACCTTTCCAGAGTTTTGGGTAATTTAACAGAAACAAACAAAAGAACCAAAGAGGTTTTCAGATAAGTTGAGGTTACAGATTTTGGGTTTTATAACCAATTAAATTTCTGTCAGACACAGAATACATTTGTACCACTTAAGATGTTTAAAACCAAGTGTATTTTCACTATGCTAGGTTCACTTTTAAATTAATGTCTGCTACCTCCAGAGAAATTTTAAATCTGTCCTTTTTCCATGGGCCTTAGTTCCTCATAACCTAGTTCTTTCTCTAACACAAAATAGGTGTTTTGTTCTCTTGTCCAGCCATTCACAATGCACTGTCTCCTCATTATTACACATGACCTGGTTTGTTAGCATTTTTATAATTGATGCATGCCTTCTTATCAGTAATTTTAATTCGTAGGGGTCATCTCTGGGTTTCATCACCCAGGACCATGTTGTTCCAAATAATTGTTATTGTTGCCTTCTCTGGTCAGGTCTGTCAGAGAACAGCATCTTCTAACCCTCACTCTGGATTGTTAGAAAACGCCCTCACTTTCTGAAACAACAGGTTGTCCCACACCATCCTGATTGATCTTTGCTGAAAGTCATTTGCCTGCTATTATACAACACCCATTATAAAAGTAGAAGTTCATGAGAAACTGTCCACTGGGCTTTAGAGGTGAAAATGAATGTTGGTGGTAAATGACTGAGGTGGGAAAAGTTACTTCTTTCTGAAACTTTCTGAATCTTTTAATTTAATTCTAACTTTATTAAACCATTAAAAAATTTTAATATAATGATTTAAAATGTATTTTCTCTAGGACGTACCTAATTAAAATGGTCACATTCACAAGAACTCTAATTGTACTCCTCTTTTGATTGGAGATTTTATCAACCCCAAAGGCCTGGAATATGAGTTTGCTGGGGCTGTCACAACCAAATACCCGAAGTGACAGAAATTTATTGTTTCATAGTTCTAGAGGCCAAGTTTCAAGATAAGGATGTTTTCAGGGCTGGTCAGTTCTGAAGATTGTGAGAGAGAATCTGTCCACACCTTTCTCCGGTCTTCTGGTATTTTGCTGGCAGTTTTTGGCGTTTCTCGGCTTGTAGTCACAGCAGCCCAGTCTTTGTCTTTCTTTTCACATGGCATTCCTTCTGCGTGCATGCCTGTCTGTGTCCACATGTCCTCTTCTTATAAGGACATCAGTCATACAGTAGGGTCCACCATACTCCAGTATGATCTTGTCTTAACTAATTACATCTGCAATGACTCTATTCCTACATAAGGTCACATTCCGAGGTCTTGGGGGTCAAAACTTCAACATGTGAATCTTGGGGTGGGGGGCACAGTTCAACCCAGAACATCTTTTAATTGCTAGATAAGGAGAACCAGAGAGCTTGCTTTTCTGGTCCTTCTCTGTCCCTGTAGAATGCCCTGACTGGGTTCCTAAGCCTCTGTCCATCCTTCAACTCTTTCACCATCTTTCCCTGGTAGACTCTGCTCTCAGGGAAGTGTTGCAGACTCGGGGACCTGGATTGTCCTAGCATGGCCACGTGTCAACCTCAGATTAGCAAGTTTGATGAGTTACCTCAACTCTCTGATGCTGTTCTGTGTTCTGTAGAATGGGATATTCACATCACTGGCTCTCCCAGCTGTTAGGATTAAATGACAAAGAGCATGGAGAGACTTCAGCACAGTCTTGGGTGTGCTGTCAGTGCTCAGTAAACATTAGCTGTCACCTTCCATATTAGCAGAGCCAGAGGGATGGGAGACAGTGGGAGGGCCCCAGGTCAAGCAAGCCTCCCAGCTCTGTCAGTCTCCAGTGGGAACCAGTTATTTCATCTCTTAAGGCCTCAGCTTCTTCACCTGTAGAAAATGAATTCGAAAAAGGTTCTCTTTCTGTCCTTTTAGGATTATTAAAAGAATGATTAAAGAAAACAATTTCAGTGGTATAAACATACTTTATTAACCCTTCATGAAGGGGCAGTCTCCATTTGGAGAAATACAAAATGTAGAGGAACATAGGAAGCTTTTCTTTCTTTCTTTTTATTTTTTTTTTTAAGATTTCATTGATTTATTTTTAGAGAAAGGAGAAGGGAGGGAGAAAGTGAAGAGAAACATCAATGTGTGGTTGCCTCTCATACACCTCCAACTGGAGACCTGGCCTGCAACCCAGGCATGGGCCCTGACTGGGAATTGAACCAGTCAGGTTCGCAGGCCAGCGCTCAATGCAGTGAGTGAGCCACACCAGTCAGGGCAGGAAGCTTTTAGGGGGTAAAGAATAAAGAACCAGGAAGAGACACATAGAAAATATCTGATTGGCTGGGGCCACATTGTCAACCTTGTTTGGGGTGAGAAAGAACAAAGAAAGAAATGTAGAGCCTAGGGTTGGCTTGGCACTTGACAACTGGCTGGAATTGTGCTCAGTCAAGCAGAGCGTTATTGAGACATGGGAGTTACTAAGTTCCGGTTTATTGAACCAAGGTGGCACCTTGGGCCTGGAAAATTATTTCATCAAGGTCAAGTAGTTTGTGATTCAGTGAAGAGGACGGACCCCAGCTGATGGCTCCCCTGGGCTTTCTTCCCCCAGAGACCCTTGCCCAGCAGACTGACAGGGACCAATATGAGCTGCTCTGCAGAAACAACACCTGGAAGCCAGTGGACAAATATGAGGAGTGTCACCTGGGCAGAGTCCCTTCCCATGCTGTCATGGCCCGAAGTGTCGGTGGCAAGGAGGACTTAATCTGGGAGCTCCTCAACCAGGCCCAGGTAACAAATCCCCTGTCCTCCCACCTGCTTTGGATTCTCTGGCTGGACTTAAGGCACTTTCCTTCATTGTCTTATTGCCACTCTGGAAGCCCTTCTGGGTTCAGGACACCACAGGAGCACACCACACAACAAGCCACTCAGTCTGTAAACGTTATAGATGGCAGAGGCCATGGAACCCTTGCCTGCCATCATCAACCCAGTGGGCCAAAGACTGCAGAAGTTCCATGATGCCCACTGTGTTCTTTTCAGTTCTAAATGGGTTCTTAGGATGCAGTGCACATGTCTCCCCCCAGTGAAGTGTTCCCCTGTTATCCCATTGGCATGTGATTCCGCCCTCCTGAGTTTCCTCTGTGGCAGGCACCCTCCATGAGCATTCCTCGCTCTACCCTGGGTTGGTGGCAGTCTCTCCCAGCCTGTCTTCACTCGTAACCCGGTCCCAGCCCTGTCGGTGCTCTTTGCTCAGCCTGGGGGTTCAGAGATGAACTAGACAAAGCCCTGCCCTTGAGTTGCTGACAGAGAAATTCAGATACATAGAAATTATCACCAGATGGGATGGCACAACCTTGGGCACATGGATTACTTTGCAGAGGACAGAAGGACTGATATGCTGAGTGTATCTAGGGAGAGTCCTAGGCCCCGGGGAACAGGCTGTGTGCACCCCAAGGAGGTGTAGAGGTAAGGCTGCCAGGGAAGGCAGGAGGTGACAATGTATGTAGACCCACTGCAAAAGCAAAAAGCAGACAGACGTTGGAAAGAGCGTGTGAGTAGGTGCTGCCGTCAGCTACAGTCAGGAACAGCTTTGGGTGTCAGTGGGAGTCATAGGCAAAGGGCCCTTTGTTTTTCTGAGGGCCAGAAGGGACAGGGACTGCTTGAAATCCTTCAGCGGCAGGACTGGGGTGGTGGGGGAGGAGGAGCCCAGGACTCGTGACCTCCAGCCTCAATGGCAGAGTGCTGGGTCACCCGCTGCTCCAGGATGGGGATCACTGGACCCACCTGGGACGATCCCACAGCTAGAACTGAGGCAGCCTTTGCTGATCCCCTGTGGGAGCATGGCCTTGGAGGGGGCAGCTGCCCGGCACGTGGTGACCCCAAACACCTTTGAACTGGCCCTGGGGGGAAGCCCCTGACAGTTGCCCTGAGTCCATACAAGGCAAACAAGCCAGTGTTTGAGTAAAGCATCCCTGGAGAAAGACTTGAGAACCCCTTGAGCCACAGGGACTTTGGAGGGCCTTGGCCACTTGTCTGCACTCTCAGGCGCTCATTCTTGTTATCCTTTCTGTCTTGCCTGGTTTGCGGCTGGTTCCCTTTCTCTCTCTGTGCCAGCCTCCCTCCTTCGCTATTCGTTTTATCCTTTTAACAGGAACATTTTGGAAAAGGCAACTCAGCAGTATTCCAGCTCTTTCGCTCTCCTGATGGGAACGACCTGCTGTTTACAGACTCCACCCATGGGTTTTTAAGAATCCCACCCAAGATGGATGTCAAGCTGTACCTGGGCTACAAGTATTCTGCTCCCATTTGGGCTCTAGAGGCCAGTGGTAAGGTCCTGGGAGAGCAGGGCGGCAGGGTTGGGGGCCATAGAGGCTTTCCCAGCACGTGCAGACCTCACCTCACCCAGTCTCCACCGGCCTGCGGAGCCCGGGGAAGCTGCCAACTGCACTGGGTATTAATGAAGGGACTTTCTGTTGGACTGGGGAGAAGACCTACTACTTTCAGATTACAAACAATTTGAAGTAATGATGGTCCTGGCTTCTTTGTATTAACCAGAGTTTCCCAGCCCAATAACAGGTCTGTTTCACAGGGGAGCTAGTCCATTCTAAACTGAAGTGGGAACACGACCTTTGCCACCATCAGGAGAACTAGACTTTCTGAGGATTTTTAATCCAGCTCCTGACGTGTTATGAAGCCCTATTTTTTTTTCTACCTTTTCTGTTTTCCCTCCATTTGGTCAACCAGTAGTTTTTGAGCATCTACAAAACCATGGGGTTAGATGTGGGCATACTGTGGTGAGCAAAGACATTGGGTGAGGGGAGACAGGAGGCCCACCCAGAACAGAACACGTGACTACCTAGGAGACGTTCCCTGGATGAGAGAACCCAGTGCTGTAAGAAGAAAACCCAGACTGAGCTGGGCCGGTGCTCAGGGCCTTCCTACAGGTGATGGCTGAGAAAGTGAGGTCAGGAGGCGGACTAGGGTTGCTCCACCTCCACTGCCCTTTCTGAGCACTGATGTCCTATTTCTCTGGCAGAGCAATAGGCAGGAATGAGTGGTGATGTGGGCATGAGACTGTGCTGCTGTCAATGGGGACCCCAACTGGCAGCTGCTCTGCAGCCAGTGACCCTAAAACCCCAAACCCATCTTGGAGCTTCCTTTGGAACCCTGGCTCTTCTCTACCCATTCTAGGTGTGGGAGACCCCCAGAGAGTGCGGTGGTGCGCAGTGGGCCACCATGAGAGGGCCAAGTGTGACGAGTGGAGAATTGTGAGTGGTGGTATCTTAATGTGCACCACAGAGGAGACCACGGAGGACTGCATCGCTGCCATTGTGGTAAGGAAGGCCCTGCCTCCACAGCTCAGCTTGGACACCCACACACGTGTCACTTCTACCAAATCTTCCCAGATACCTCCACATCCCCATCAAAACCACACACTTTTGAGTTATAAAGCTGTGCTATTAGCCCTGGCTGGTAGCACAGTGGATAAGGTGCTGGCTTGCGAACCCAAAGGTCACAGGTTCGATTCCCCAGCCAGGGCACATAACCAGGTTGCAAGCCAGGTCTCCAGCCAGGTCTGTGGCTGGAGGCAGGTGAAAGGCACCATACATTGATGCCTCTCTCCCTCTCTGCCTCTCCCCCTTCCCCTCTTTCTAAAAATAATGAAATAAAATGTTTAAAAAAAAAAAAAAAGAAAAAGCTGTGCTATTAAATTTCCATTTCTCTATGGACAGATACTTTTGTGATTAGAAAAAAAAAATGTAAATAAAGGACTGAAAAGCTGACAAACTTAGGAGATAGTCTTTCATAGAAAAGAAGATCTTAATTTTGGTAAACCTCCCTGGGACCAACCCATAAGATGACGATCTTATAATTTATACAGTCTCCTAACTTTGTGAGTTATAAGGATTAAATGAATTTGAGTGCTCATAACGTTGCCTGGCCTATAGTAGCAGTCAACAAGTGTTAGCTATTATTATTACTTAAAGTCTTGAGTATAGTTGGTGCACTTTCTTAGGTAATGAAGTATTCATTTAAAATAAGTTTTAAAATGTTTTACTGGCTGCATAATGTTCCACTAAGTATTTCTGCCCCAATTTATTTAACCAATTTCTAAATGTCTGTATTTGACTTCTTTCCAAATTCTTCACCATTATAGATAATATGGGAGTGAAGATGTCTGTTCTTTAATTATCAGTATTTCTGAGTGTGCCTATAATATTAATGACAGCTAGGATTTCTGTTTATGACCTCTTAACTTGTGTTAATTCATTTAACCCTGATGATAAGCCTGTGAGGCAGATGTCTCACCCATTTTATGGATGAAAAAATGTGTGTAGAATAGTATGCAGGGATATATCCCTTGGACCAGTCAGGCCCTGGAGGCTTGTGGCATAGTGGTTATGAGCAGAAGCTAAGAAATTAAACTACCTAAGTTAAGTCTTAGTGACTGTCCAGTGGACAAATTATTTAATCCCTATCTGTCTCCGTTTACTAATGTATGAAAGAGGGGAAATTATACTACCTACCTAATTGGACTTTTGAGAAACACATGAAGTAATCACTAGAAAGTGTTTAGAAAAGGCCCTGGCACATATTAAGGCAAGTTTTTCCTTACAGAGTTGCTATTTCCTTAAATAGATGTGTTTTACAGATTTTTAGAAAGGCAGTTAACAGGTCATAAGCAAAGACAGTGCATTTGTGTACATCTGTATCTATTTTTTTTCTAGATGACCTTATTATGACTGTAAATACACATTTTTTTGTTCTGTTGGAAAAATTCATTGTTAAAAACCACAAATTAATTATTATAGGAATACCTCATTTTATTGTGCTTTGCTTTATTGCATTTTGTAGATATTTGATACTTCTTCCAGATTGAAGGCAAGATCCTCCATTAGCATAAAGATATATATTCCCTAAAGGCTCAGATGATAGTATTTTTTAGCAATAGAATATTTTTAAATTAAGGTATGTGCATTTTATTTTTTTAAAATAATGCTGCCTGGCCCTGGCTGGTGGCACAGTGGATAAGGCACCAGCCTGTGAACCCAAAGGTCACTGGTTCGATTCCCCAGCCAGGGCACATAACCAGGTTTCAAGCCAGGTCTCCAGCCAGGTTTGTAGCTGGAGGCAGGTGAAAGGCAACCAGACAGGATCTCTCTCTCCCTCTCTGCCTCTCTCCCTGCCCCTCTCTCTGAAAATAATAAATAAAATCTTTAAAAAAAAAAGAAAGAAAAAAGTTTTAAAAATAAATAAATAATGCTGCCTCACACTCACTGGACTATAGTATAGTGTAAATATAACTCTTTTTTTAAAAAGATTTATTTATTATTTCCAGAGAGAGAGGACGGGAGAGAAACATCAATGTATGGTTGCCTTTCACCTGCCTCCAGCCATGGACCTGGCTGGAGACCTGGCTTGAAACCTGGTTATGTGCCCTGGCTGGGGAATCGAACCTGCGACCTTTGGGTTCACAGGCCGGCTCTTTATCCATTGTGCTACCAGCCAGGGCTAAACATAACTCTTATGTGCAGAGGGAAATCAAACATTTTGTGAGACTTGCTTTATTTCGATATTTGATTTATTTCGGTAGGCTGGCACCAAACCACAGTATTTCTGAGGTATGCCTGTGATGACTTATTTAAATAGAGTAATTAATTATTTATTGAAAATCTTCACTGTGCTAGGGGTTATGGGACCAGAATTGAACTCTGCCATACAGAAGAAAATGTGTTTCACAGAAACAAATAAATGCAGTAATTGAGTCTGGCCCTGTGGATCGCTGAGTGACAACTGTGTAGTACATGTATAGAGGGGGCATGTCCAGCGGTCAGCATGGGTCTCATAAGAGGCCAGGGGACATGACCTGGGTTAAACTCCTTCTCCTGGGTCAACAAGCTAAATCAAACTAAATGCATGTCCAATTCTCTAAACCCGTATTTGTGTGGCCAAAGCTTTGGGTGGTCCTTGATTTGGTTAATCACAAGGATATGTGACAGGAAGCCAATGAGATGGAAACTTCTGAGGGCCCGGTGAGACAGGATAACCTCATTGTTGTGCTATTGATTTATTTCTTAACTTCAGAAAGGACAAGCCGATGCCATGAGCTTAGATGGGGGCTATATCTACACAGCCGGCAAGTGTGGCCTGGTGCCTGTCCTGGCAGAGAACTACAGTAAGTGGAGAAAAGCGTCTCTCGCCGTTTTATCCCCTCTGGGCCATGGACTGAGAGATGAGGAAAAAATTTAGTTGATTATTGAGATAATAACAGCTACTGCTGGAATGTAGGAAGCCAGCAGACAATACCCCGCTTCCTAAATGTTGGAACCAATTAAGATATAGACATGGGATCTAGGCAAAAAGAGCTAAAAATAACACCTTTATTACTGAAATAGTGATATGGGAGGGCGTGGTGTAGAGTTGGCTGCAGTGCTTGACAAATTGCCCTTCAGTTAGTGTTGCCTCGAATTCAGGAGAACAGGTCTGATGGCCTCCCACAAGGCTGCAGGCTGAGGAAAACAATTTGTCATAGGCGTAAAGTCCTAAACCACCTCCTCTCCACTACCCTCGATAAAGAAAGAAGGGGCTGAGTGACACGTGCCTAGATCCTTTTGCTAACTTCACTAATCCAAAATTGACTCACGCCAGCTGCATTGGAAGACTGAAGGGTGGGATCACAAGGTCGTGTTCTTTAGTGGAGATCTGTCCATAAGAAAAAATCAAGACAGAGAAGAGGATTTCACCCGTATGATTGGTTAAACACCTCATCTGCCAGGCAGTGAGCAAGAAGCCACCCAGTACCCTTCAAAACAGAGCAATTAACTCTGTAACACAAAGAGCAGTATGTCCATTTTACAGATGTAAAAAACGAAGGCTTAGAGAAGTTAAATATTGTGTCTAAGGTAGAATAAAGACTGCATCCAGCTCCTTTTTACTCTATACACTTGTTCTTTGCCCTCCACTATAGCAAGAATGTAATGATTGCCCACCACAGCCCAGAGCTCTAAAGGGAAGAAAGATGTCAGGAGGACTTGAATCACATACCAAATGCAAAAAGATCTTTTTCAAGATCTTCAGTGGTCTCTGCCTTCCTTCTCAAGAGTATCTTGTTGTCTTTCTCTGTATCTGCCTAAGTATCAGGGAGATTCTGGGATGAAGCCCAATGTTCAGGGGAGGAGAGGTAAAGTAGGACTGCAAATCTTAGCTTGTTAATGACCAATGAAAAACTGCTTCATTGGTGTTTTTCCTCATTTTATTCTTAACTCTTATGATTGAGAAGCTCATGACTTTGAATGAGTTTGTAAGTTTAACGCTGTGTACCTTGATTATTTTTCTTTTCAGTGCCTAAAGATGGCAATGAGCCGCTTGGGTCTAAGTGTGTGAATACACTCACGGAAGGTGAGTCAGGATCGGTAACACTGGGGCTCACAGGTAAAGGCCTATTCTTGGCAAAGCGGTGAGGAAAGCCTTAAAAATAAACAAAGGTTACTAGAGTTGTGAAGAAGAAGACACTGTAGTTAATTACTACGGAGCAAATCTGTCATGAAGCTGTACTAATAATGGGGATTTGTTGGGTACTTTACAGTTTTCAGGACTCCTGCTTGCACTATTCCTGTTTGCTTTTCTCAGCAATCCTCTAGTATGTGGGCATCATCATCCCATAATATACAGATGGGGAAAGTGCAGCATAGGGACTGTGTCACTTGACCAAGGCCACACAGTCAGGAAATGGCTGCACTTGGGATTGAGAAGAAGTGTCTGACAGGAAACCCTGTGCCCTTCCTGACCAGGCACACTGTTCCTTGTCACATGCTGCCTGCCCATCTCTGCATGAAGGTAACACTGGGGCAGGTACCTGATATTCCTGACATTTCTGGGGCCTTGCTGCTAATGAAGATAAAGAGGAAAATGAAATAAATCACTCTTTAGCTTTTAGCCAGCTGGATTTGAATAGCAAGGGAGTCAATCTCATCTTTAGAATAGAGGAAGGGTGACAAATTCTCCCCTCTGTGTCTCTGCATAGGCAGAGAGGGTCTGTGCCTGTCCCTGAGGTACTAATTTTGGGCATTAGCTAAAGCAGTGGTTGTCCATCTAGTGTAATACTTGGACCAGATGCATCAGTATCACCTGAGAATTTACTAGAAATGAAAATTCTTGGGCCCTACCCCAGATCTACAGAGTCAGACTCCAAGAATGGGCCATGCTCTGTTTAACAAGCCGTCAGCTGATTCTCATGCACATTAAGGTTTAAAAATGACTGTGATGAAGGATCCTGAGGTAAAAACTAGTGGTCATTTAGGTTTAGAGTTTCTTTTTATTTTTTGAATTTAAATGATTTTAAATCATTGGAAGCCTTATAACCACTGACAGAACAGAAGAGGATGCTTCATCACAATGTGACTGGCTGACTAGGCCCAGACTATGGAATGATTTTATGTCACCAGAGGTGAATCCAGGAAGTAAAGAAGGTGCTCCTGTACATGACAGAAGGTCACACCACAAAGACAGGAACCCCCAAAAAGACCAATCTAAAAAAGCAAAAGCAAACAAGAAGAGACACCTAAAAATAGGGAGAAAAAGAAATAGTCCATCACTGAAAGGAAAGAAAGAATCACCAGAAAGAGTGCTAAATGAAATAGAAGCAAGCAAACTATCAGATATACAATTCAAAATAATGATGATAGAGAAGATCAATGAATTCAGTGAACTGAAAGAAAACTACAAACAACTCCAGAGGAACTACGAAGAACTCCGGGGAAGCTACAAGGAACTTACTGGGAACTACACCTGCATTAAAAAGGACATATAAACTATCAATAAGAGTGAAGAAGAACGGAAGAATACAATTTCTGAATTGAAGAATACAGTAGAAGGAATCAACAGCAGGCTAGAGGAAGCAGGGGATTGGATCAATGAGCTGGAGGACAATGTAGAAAAATATTCCAAGACAGTGCAACAGAATGAAAAAAGGTTGAACAAGAATGAAGAGGTTTTAAGACAGCTGCAGGACAACATGAAACACAATAATAGCTGTATCATAGAGATGCCATAAAGAGAAGAGAAACAAGGGATGGGAAAACTGTTTGAAAAAGTATTGACAGAACACTTCCCTAACTTGATGAGTGAAAATGTTGCTCAAGTTCAGGAAGCACAGAGGGTTCCAATGAAGATGAACCCAAACAGACCTGCTCCAAGACACATCATAATTAAAATGGCAAATTTCAAAGACAAGGTGAGAATTCTAAAAGGATCAAGAGAGTAACAGCTAATAACATATAGGGGACTCTGATAAGGTTATCAAATGATTTCTCAACAGAAACACTACAAGCCAGAGGAAATGGCAAAAAAATATTCCAAGTAATGTAAAACAAAGGCCTACAACCAAGAATACTCTACCCAGCAAGACTCTCATTCAAAATGGAAGGTGAAATAAGGAGTTTCCCAGACAAAAGAAGGCCAAAACAATACATCTCCACCAAACCAGCATTGCAAGGGACACTAAAGGGTCTGCTTAAAAAAAGACGAAGAAGGCCCTGGCTGGTGGCACAGTGGATAAGGTGCTGGCCTGCAAACCCAAAGGTCGCCGGTTCGATTCCCAGCCAGGGCACATAACCAGGTTGCAAGCCAGGTCTCCAGCCAGGTCCATAGCTGGAGGCAGGTGAAAGCAACCATACATTGATGTTTCTCTCCCTCTCTGCCTCACTCCATTCCCTCTCTGGAAATAATAAAATCTATGAAAAAATTAAAAAAAAAAAAAAGATGAAGAAACAGAGAGAGACAGAGAGGAACACAGGTACAAAGGGGGGGGAAATGTCAATGAATAAGTATCTGTCAATAATAACCTTAGATATAAATGGATTAAATGTGCCAATCAAAATATATAGGGTAGCTGAATGGATAAGAAAACATGATCTACATATATGCTGCCTACAAGAGACCCACCCAAGAACAAAAGACTGACACAGACTGAAAGTGAAGGGAAGGATGAATATATTTCAAGCAAATAGACATGAAAAAAAGGCTGGGGTAGCAATATACTTATTTCAGATTAAATAGATTTTACAATGAAGGCCATAAAAAGAGACAAAGAAGGACATTTCATTATACTTAAGGGAACAATCCAGCAAGAAGATAGAACCCTTGTAAACATATATGCACCCAACATAGGAGCACCCAAACATATATTAAAAACCATGGAGGACTTAAAGAAGGATATCAACAGCAACACATTAACAGTAGGGGATTTTTTTCCCCTTTAACTAAGAAGAGATGATTTATTGTACACCTTCAGCCACAAATAAGAATAGAACCAGTCCAGAATGTCACAGGTCAAGGGCAAAGGACCAACAGGGATTTGTTAAGAGCAAGGTGGGTCTCTCAAAAGGTGGCTGCAGCGATCAGATGGCACTGTACGTTCTAGGTCCGTCAAGAAGGTTTAGATAGCAGACATGCAGTCCAACAATTTGTCAAGTGTCCCTGGCCTCTGGCTTCCCTTATTTCTGCTCCTGTGGCTCCCATGGGTGTAAAAGCTAGTGATTTACTTGGACCTCTGCCTCATCTTTCTTCTTTTGTGCATCAGCCTACGCACCACTTCTTCCATTTGGCTTTCATGGCACAGAGGTTTCGAAGAAGATGGCACTAGGGTCAAGAGCAGTAGGGGATTTTAATACCCCACTATCAACAACGGACAGATCTTCCAAGCAAAAAAACACCAAGGATGTTGTGGCATTGAACAACACTCTAGAGGAAATTAACTTAACTTATGTATAGAACTTTTCACCCCAAAGAAGCAAAATACACATTCTTTTCAAATGCACATGAAACATTCTCAAAGATAGACCACATGGTAGGACACAAGACAAGCCTCCACAAATACATGAGAATTGAAATACCAAGCATCTTCTCAGATCACAATGGCTTGAAACCATTGTTTCAACCTCAAGGGAAAACAAAAACATTCTAATTCATGGAGACTGAATAACATGCTATTAAGTAATGAATGGGTTAACGATGAGATCAAAAAAGAAATCAAAAAGTTTCTGGAAACAAATGATAATGAATACACAACAGCCCAGAACCTATGGGACACAGTGAAGGCAGTCCTCAGAGGGAAATTCATAGCAATACAGGCCTACCTACAAAGGTTAGAAGAAGCTTATGCAAACAACCTAACCATAAAGCTACAAGAATGAGAGGAGCAGCAACAAACAAAGCCCAGAGCAAGTAGAAGGAAGGAAGTAATCAAGATCAGAGCAGAATTAAATAACTTAGAGACTAAAACTACAATTCAAAGATTCCAGGAGCTGGGTCTTTGAAAAAGTAAACAAAATTGACAAGCCTTTAACCAGACTCATCAAGAAAAAAAGAGAGAGGACTCAAATAAACAAAATCAGAAACGACAGAGGAGAAATCACAACCAATACTTCAAAAAGACAAATGATTGTAAGATATTACTACAAACAACTATATGACAAGAAATTTGACACGCTGGGTGAAATGGACAAATTTCTGGAAACATATAATATACCAAAACTGAATCCAGAAGAAGCAGAAAGGCCTAAATAGACCAATAACAACAAATGAAATTGAAGCAGTAATTAAAAATCTCCCAGCGCACAAGAACCTCGAACCAGAAGGCTACACGGGAATTTTACCAAACATTGAGAGAAGAACCAATTCCGCTCCTTCTCAATCTATTCCAAAAAATCCAAGAAGAGGGAAGACTCCCAAACTCCTTCAGCTAAAGAAAACATCAGCAAAATTAAAAGAGATGGAGAGGGGCTAACCCCAAAGCTACACACAACCACACATAATAGAGGGCAACAATAAATGCATTTGTGCAGAAGGCGCTACATCTCGGGAAGGCCCTGCAACAGTGTTTGGCTGCTGGGATGGTAGGTGACCGGCTATCTCAGGAGAATCCGCTTCACTGAGAGAGGTGTGTCTCTCGGTATGTCTCTGCCCTAGCAACGTGGCTGGAAACCTGTTGACATAACCTCCCCTTCCCATTCTTAGCATACAGTGTGCTCTTATTAGCATGTATGATCTTGACTAACCCTCTGGGATGGGTATCATCGCCACCATTTTGCTGAGGATACATTTAGGATCCTAAATGTTAAGTGACTTGTGTGATATCATTTAGGAAATAACTGTCAAGGTAGGTGAAACACCTGCCATGTTGACTCCCAGTTTTTTTAGGCTTGAATATATACAGCTACAACACAAGAATGGGAGAGAGTGTGTGCACATGTGTGTGTGTGTGTACATAGGGGAAAGGGGTTTGGTGATAGTGAACCATATTATCTTCTAATTCTGAAGATTTACGATTCTAATTATATTATAAATTCAGCTTTGCAGTTTAGGCCTTAATAAGCACAATTCAGTTACATAATATTGGGATGGGAATACACGAAATATCAATGGTGTTTTCATTGGAATCAGGAATAAGACAGGAAGTCCCACTCCCACCAAAGATATTCAGTATTATTTTGGAAGTGAATGCAGTAAGACAGAGAAAGAGTTTTTTGTTTTTTTTTTTTTAATATTGGTGAAAGAGAAATTAAATTGTCATCTTGAGAGCCCTGGCTGGGTGGCTCAGTGGGTTGAGTGCTGGCCTGCAAACCGAAGGTTGCTGTTTCAGTTCCGTCAGGGCACATGCCAGGGTCATGGGCCAGGTCCCTAGCTGGGGGCGTGTGAGAGGCAACTGACTGATGTTTCTCTTGTCTTGTTCTCCCTCCCTTCCCCTCTCTCTAAAAACAAACAAATCTAAAAAATTGTCATTATTAGAAAATGTTAATTGTAAACCTAGAAAATGAGAGACTTAACCTTAAAAAGAAGTCATTAAAGCTGTTCCTTTTGGATTTCGATTCAACAGAAATAATTAAACACGAACACACTCATACGTACAAAGACTTATGTAGATGAGTGGTTTGTAATAGGGAAAAGTGGGTCTCAATGTAGTAAATGCCCACCAGTAGGGGGATTACAAAATACCATACTTCCATACAGTGGATCATAAGAGTCAATCAAAACTAAATAGAATGAGAGAGTTACAGTGATTTCTACTGAATCAAAAAGGTGTCTACAATATATTGTTGAAAAAAAAACTAACTCACAGAAAAGAACGTATAGCAGGATTCAATGGAAAAAGTATGAGTGTGTGTGTAATATAAGTATGTAGACATATCTGGAGCAGGAGTGTTAGTCTGATTGGATCGGTACTAATGAGAGTTATTTGCAGGGTCTTCCTCTAGGGTGGGGATTCAAACTGTCCCCTCCCTGGAGAGAGTGGCAGGCAAGGGCTAGCCGCAGCAACTCTAGAATACATTTTTGGAGGGCCAGGAGCTACTGAAATTGCATCTTAGTGTCTCTGTTGCAAGGTTCCTATGCTGTGGCGGTGGTTAAGAAGTCAGATGCCCACCTTTCTTGGAACTCCCTGCGAGGCAAGAAGTCCTGCCACACAGCAGTTGGCACTTCCGCAGGCTGGAACATCCCCATGGGCTTACTACACAACCAAACTGGGTCCTGTAAATTTGGTAAGTGCGCTCTGGGAGGTGGTGTGGCAGCTGCTTCCTTGGGCCCGTGCCTGTGTAGGGGAGGGATTCAGTTCCCTGAGTGCACGGGATGGCACCAAAGGGCTGCGCAGACATTGTGGGCGAGCTGCACATGTTCTTGAGCCAGTCCTCCCCTTTCTCCTCCCCTCCTTGCTTTGAGGGGAGTGGCGTGGCCCAAAGGGCAGATGTTGGAGAAATACCTCTTCTTTCTATGTTGCAGCTGGCTGGGGGAACAAGCCTGGGATTACACAGCAAGAGTGGTGTGTGTGTGTGTGCGTGTGCATTGTTTTCCCAAATAAAGTGGCTGCTTTTTAAAACTGAAGACCTTACACACCAGTGAGTCCTTACGTGCTTTATCTTTCACCCTCATCCTCAATCTCTCTTAGATTCCCATATTAGTCATCTTGAGCAACATTCTTGCCCATACCTGGAAGACTCCCGCTCTCCTCCCTTCCTCAGGTCTGACAAATCCTGGCGCATCCACAAACCCAGTACCTGCTGTCCTCTCCCTCTGCACCTGAGCAGCTGAACGTGGCTGGAGAACGTGACAGGGCAGAACAGTTCATTTCATTGGAAATGCCCCAGCTGATTGCCTCCAGGGGACCCCCACACCAGGCTCGCGCCCACTGCTTCTCTGCTCCGCACCCTGCACTTCCCAGTAATTATCGGAACGCTGCGATTGTCCACACGTCTCCATCCCACACCCATCTGCCACCCTTTCTCAGCAGATGATCTCATCTGCACCGGTGACGGTGACGGGCAATTGAAACCACCAGAAAGGCAGCCCCCAGCTCAACACCCACTGCCAGAGCCCAGGCCTCCTGCTGGCCCCTTCTGCACAGCCCCCTCCACAACCCAGCCAGTCCCTCCGCCTGCACTCAGGGGTGGGCCCACCTTTGCTGCCCTCCCAGAGCCTCATACCCTCAGTCACTGCTTCTCCCCCTGGTGTGTCCAAAATTTTCAACATGTCCACGCACCCAGTGCCTTCCATCTTTACAAATCCTCCCTCTCCCAACTTTCTCCTCCAGCTCCTGCCTTCTTTCTCTTCCCCTTTCCTGCCAGACTTACTAAAAGCCTGGCCTCAACCACTCACCTCCCACCCGCCCCCTGCCCTCTGCCTTTCTGCAGCATTCCTCACAAAGAACTCTGGTCAAGGCTACTGTGACCTACCTATTGCTTAACGGGAAGGGCACGCTCTAGTCCTTTTCTCCATGACCTCTCTTTTCTTCAAAGCAACTTAAAACACTATCTCCTGGCTTTGTGAAAACACACTGGCTTGGTTAGTCTCCCACCCCTACAAAGTCCCCCTTACCCAACTTGGTTAATAAATGTCTGAGTTGCTTAAAGTGATCCCCTTCTAAACTCAGTCCTCAGGCACTCACACCGGCCTTGATTACCACCTAAACAAATATTGTATGTAGAAAGCTCTGGATAAATGTTTGCTGCTATCACTATTATTCATATTATATCTGTATGTGATGATATCAAGATTTTATCCCTAGCACAGATCTCTCATTGAGCTCCAGACATACATATATATGTGTGTGTGTGTGTGTGTGTGTGTGTGTGTGTATTGCCTATTTGATATTATTTACTTAGCTATCCCAAAAGCACATTAAGCTCAACCTGTCTAAAACAAAATATATCATCCTACTGAGCCTGGTCCTGCTGCTGAACTGCCTAGCTTGGTGGAGGACCCGCAGTCCATCCACTTGCCCCAGCTGGAGACCTGGAAGCTGTCATTCCTCATGCCCACCCATCACCAGTAATGCCAGTCTCTTTCCCCTCCACCTACCTACCTCCCCTTTGTGCCATTCTAGTCCAAGCTGCCCCCCCTCCCCCTGACTGCTGCAGTAGCCTGGATTCCATCCACCCTGCTGCCAGACCATTCTTTGCAAAGAGCAGGCCTGACAAATCCTGCTCAGTACTATCTAAAGCCCTCAGAGGCTCTCCATTTCTCTAACAGTAAAGAACAAAATCTACACCAAAGTTTAAAGGGTCACACGGGGTCTGGATCCCTCCCCCATCCCGACTCGCTCTTGCTGTGGGTGGTCCAGCCCCAGGGGCCTCCATTAAGTTCTCTAGGCCGTTTGTCCCTCAACCCCAACCCCCACCCCAGGCCTCTTCAGATGCTGCTTCCTTGCCTTTCACTCTTTCAATTGCTATTCATTCTTCATCTCAACTTGAGGCCTCTCCCTGACTTCCAGTCTGCACGCACGGGGCTCCTTCATCTGCAGCCTGTGGAATCATGTATTTTCCCCCAGAGCAAGGCGGGGGAAATGTGAATTCACTGTGATTACTTGGGTTTCAGTTGCCGCTCCACACACGTAGGTTCCGGGAGGGTGGCTCTTCACCATGGTGCCCTGGAGCCCAGCACGGGATTGGTGGCTGGGCCTCCCAGGCCCCTTCTTGTACTTAGAGTCACACCAGCAGACCTTGTGACGAAGGGCAAGGGCAGCAGATGTCGAAAAACGTGTGGAACAGGTTCAACCAACCAGGACTTGCAATTTTGTCCACTTTGAGGATGAAATCTGTGTCTGATCTTCCTGTGCCGGGACAGAGAGGACTTTTGTAAGCTCACAGACTCTTGTCCCAACTTTCGCTAGCTCCTCTTTCCTTCGTTCCAGCTGCAGCTTTTTTTTTTTTTTTTAATCTCAAAATGTTCCTATTTCCAGTAATATGGTACCAAACACCTGAATGTGTCTTTACGTGGTTCAATTCTAGGGAAAAATATCTAACGCTCTCTGGCTTACACAGGCAGGAAGAGCTGACGTCCTGTTTCCCCCTGACAGATGAATTTTTCAGTCAGAGCTGTGCCCCGGGGTCTGATCCAGGTTCCAGCCTGTGTGCCCTGTGTGGTGGCGGAGACAATCCAGCCCATGTGTGTGCCCCCAACAGCCACGAGAAATACTACGGCTCCAGTGGGGCGCTCAGGCGAGTATATTTGGGCCCCATCTTTCTCTTTGGCACCAGCCCCACACACTTCTCGCCTTTTTCCTCACCCCAGCATCTGGGTGCTGCATGTAGGAGGATCCAGGATTCAGAACCAGAATTGCAAACCCCCAGCGGCTCCTAGGACTCAAGTTCAACCCCGTGAGGGAGCACTGTCCTGCAGACCCAGCTGACCTAAGGCACCCCGGGGAGAGACAAAATGATGGTGCATCGTCCCAACCCTGGTTCCACATTTTCTCCTTTCTTCTGTGTGATTGTGGACACGTCATGGAATCTTTCGCTGCCCCAGTTTAAAATCACAGCAGGGCACCCCACCTGTGCTTCCTATACCTGGCTGATGAGATTTGGAATAGATATTCTTGAGCTGCTTTATCAATTCAAGAAATACTTACTGAACACCTAGTATGGGGCAGGCACTATTTTTAGGTTGAAGGTTATCGAAGCAACCAGACACACACAGTCCCCACCCGCCTTGAGTCCACGAGAGTAGGACAGTAAACACATAAGTCAAGGACCGTCACTTACTTTGTTAAGTGCTACAGAGGAACCAAGGTGGGTGATGTGGCTGTGACAAGGGGAGGGGACAATTTTGGAGATGGTGGTCAGGGAAGCAAGTGGAGGGACCCTGTGAACTGAGGATTAAATACTGAAAGGGAATCCGACCTGAGAAAATTTGGGGGAAGAGTAATCCAGAAAGAAGGAATAGGGAAGGCAAAGGCACAGGGTGGAACAGATCATACTGTCTGAGGTCAGCAAAGAAGGCCCAAGGAGAGGAGCGGATTAGGCATGTCAGGAGGCCTTGGCTGTCTTGGTGCCCTACTTGGCCTGGCTGAGAAGGAAGATTTATTTCTAAGTCTGATGGACAATGTGGGACCCTTTGAGGCAACAGGCCATGTTGTGTGAATTAGGATTTTATGACTGTTGAGTGGAGAATGTGTGAGCTTCTAGAAAGGCCACTTATTCTCCACACTGCCAGACTACCTTGTTCTGCCCTCTCAAAAGTTTTGTCTCTTTCATACGCACATAAATTACATATTTTCACAGTTTCCACTACAACAATATATGCTGAGTGTTAAACCTAGGTTAAAATAGTTTCATTTTTCTTTACATTAGAAGGTGCCTTGGTATTAGGTTTGATGGTCCCATTTTGGTATTATTACGATATACCACAGGGGACCCAGAATTGAGTTCTGTCTTGAACCATAACCTCCCCTCTTTCCAAAATGAAGATGAACACATAAAGACTAATCTAAGCTTCCGACACTCCATTCTCTCTGCCACCTTCTACCTGCCTTTTCACTCCCATAGTTTCCTGACTTCAGTAGCCCTTCATTCCCACTGACCTGTGATCCGTTGATTCTATGAACAATTCCCTGTTCTCATCCCCCGTATATCCTTTCCCCCTCTATACCCACAGAGTGTATTCCACAGCCAACCATGGTAATTATTCCTCTGCACACATCCTCAAATGCCTGTCCCCTCTCCTGCCTGAGCCTCAGCCTTGGTTAGGTCCAACATTTCACTGCTCGGTGTCTGCACTTCCAGGCTGACGGGTCTCCCTTTAAAGTAATGAGAACTCACCTTAAATGAGCCATATGCGTCTAAGTCCATTCACCACCCTGCTCTTAACCTCTTCCCCCTCTTTAGTCCTTCAACACTTCCTCCTCCGTCTATTAGATCTCTGCTTCCCGTTTCACCTAAGGAAATAGATGCCATCAAAAGAAATTCTGCCTTGTCCCCAGGGCCACATCTTGCCCTGCGCTCGCATCTGCACCCATAGACGGATGCTGCCCTCCCTCCTCATTCAGGATGACCAGGCTGCCGCCCAGCGAAGGCGAGTCCTAGCCCTGCATCAGCCGCCCCTCCTCCAGCCTCCGCCAGGGCACTGCCCCAGCAAGTCTCCCCTCTTTCTCCTGTGTCACCACTTTTCTTCTCTGCTGCACCATTTCCATCAGTCTGCAAACTTGCTGCTGTTTTGCATCTTAAACATAAATGAGTAAAACGTCTCTTGATCTCTTTCCTCTCTAGCAGCTTCTTAGTTTTCTTTACAGCAAAATCCCTTGAAGTTCAACATCCTTGCTCACCTCAGTTTCTCTCCTTTCAATCCCTCCAGAACCCAGTTTAAGAATCTGCCCACCTCCTCCACCTCCAATGACTGGAATTGGTATTATTATCGTTTTAAAATGATCTACAGGAAGCAGTCCTCCTCATTGTTGGCATGTGGGCAGGATGTCCCCACCAAACCTCCCCCTTAGTGCACCACCAGCCCCCACACAGCTGAAACTGCACTTTAAATCACCAGTGATTCCATGCTGTGAAATAAATCCAAAGACCAGTTGTTGATCCTTGCATTATTTAATCTGCCAACATCATTGGCACCGCTGACCACTTCTTCCTCTTGGATGCCGTTTCTTCCTTGGCTTCAGGACACTACACTCTCTCTCTTGGATCCTCTCTTCCCTGTCCTGCTGCTGCACCTCAGACTCTTGCTGATTCTGCCTCACTTTCCCAACCCCTATGTGGTGGTGTGACCAAGGGCTCCACCCTTGGACTTCTTTCATCTATATGCTGACCAGTTCCCAAATTTACGTTCCTATTTGGCTTGTCTCTTCAAAACTCCAGATGAAACTCCAGAATTGTATATCCAACTGCCTACTGGGATTTCTAATCCCTATCTCAAATTTAAATGTCCCAAACTGACCTTCTGAAATTTCACACACTCCCACCCAAACCAGCACCTCTTGCAGTCTTCCTCATCTCAGTTAAAAGCAACCCCGTTTTTTTTTCCTTTTGGAAAAATGTTAAAACCTTGGTTGTGTATAATCCATCATCAAATCATGTTGGCTCTACCTGCAAAAGGTAATCAACAGTAACTATACCACTTGTCTCCACTAATACCACCTTGATCCGAATCATGCCTCTCCTCAGGTTGTCATATTACCCCCCTAACAGGTCTCTGTGCATCCGCCCTATCCTCCCCCACCACAGCCTATTCTCAACACATCAGCAAGAGAGATGCTGTTAAAACATAAATCAGAGCATTACACTTCCCTGTTTAATGACTTCCCTCCAGTCATTTTTCGTATCACTCAGAATAAAAGTCAAGGCCCTTCTTTGACATATAAGGCCTCTTGGTGATATTCCCCCTTGTTTCCCTGTTCTTCCAGCTAGGCTGGCATTCCAGCTGTTTCTGGAAGATAGCACGCACACTGCTGCCTCAGGGCCCTTGCACTTGCTCTTACTCTCATCTGGAATGCTGTTCCTTGTCATATCATAATGATTAATTCCCTCATTTCCTTTAGGGTTTCTCAGGTAAGTCCTTCCTGGCCACTCTATAATCTCTGTCACACACACACACACACACACACCCTCAACTGTACTTTATATCCCCCTTTATTGCTCTATGTTTTCTTTAGCACTTATAACTCTAAATAATGTAAATTTATTTACTTATCTTATTTAACATCTTTTTTTCTTTAATAAAATATATAAGGACTCCTTTGGTTGCAAATACAAAAACCCACGTGAATCATCTTAAGCCAAAAGAAATATTTTAACAGATTCTCTGGGATGGGCTTCCTCCTTGTAAGGTCTGAGACCTACCTGCCTCATTTTCTTTTTCCCTGCAGTGTGGTTTTCTCTGCTTTTCAGCCTACATAGGGAGGAATGTCTGTGACCAGCAGTCCCAGTGTTGTCATAGTTCCTTAATTGTAAAGAAGCAAACACAGACCAGAACGTATTAGCCCCAAAGCTGTAGGAATAGGGTTGTTAGCCAGTTCAGGTGAAAGCTTCCTGCTGACACAACTCATGCAGGGAAGTTACACTGTGAAGTTCTAGTTGCCTCCATCGTGACCAGGTAGATGGAGCCGCGCTGAAAGTCAGTTCTCAAAGTATTAAAGCCTTGGAGACCATAAAAAGAGCCAAGAAATTTAAAATAAAATTATAGAAAGGGAATTTACTTTCCTGGGTATAAAAATCACATAATACTGTAACACTGTGATCTATATGGGCTGATTTATGTTCAAAACTTATAAGACAGCTACATTGACATAATTATAGTTGATCTATAACAAAGATGACTTTTCACCTCATTGGGGAAAGGATGAGCTTCAGAGATAAAATAAGATGAGCTTGGCAAATAGGACCCTAGATCTGGTGACTTGGGTGGCAACGGATTCAACAGTGAGTCAGTCCCCTAACCTGACTGGCAAGGGTCCGGTGAGGGTGGTGTGCAGGGGTGCTGATGGTTAGTGTGATGCTTCCTTTTAGATGCTTAGCTGAGTGGGGGAGAGAGATCCATTGCTGAGGGGTGTGTGGCATCAATGCAGGGCTTATTATCTTTAAAAAAAATGAAGAATGCATGCCGATGAAAAGAGTTCTGTGAACAGGAAAAGGCTCCAATTATACTATAAAAGGAAGAGGATAACTGTAGCAGAATGTGCCTGAGAATGTGCAAAGGGATGGGATGTGGGCGGGACACCTGGGGAGGAGAGTTGCTGAGGGAGACCTTCCCTTCTCTATACCTGAAGGGCGGGAGAGGGCTCTGGACACCTGGAATGGTAGATTTGGCAGGAGGAGGCTGAAAAAATGCCCAGTAATGATTTCTGTGCTTCTCTGGGAAGCAGGAGCACCTGTCAGAGTAGGAGTGCTGGGGAGCAGCAGGGGGACAGAGGTTGGCAGGAAGTGGGAAATGTTTTTGAAGTCCTTGCTCTATGCAGTGAGAAGGTGGGTGTCTTGAGCATTAGTTCTAACACTCTCACACAAATCAGAATTTCCTAGAGGGCCTGTTAAACCACAGATTACTGGGATTAAGCGTGAACAAATATCCAGTGATGCACATCAAGTTTTATTAAGGCTGAGTAGACATATGAGTGTGATAAGACTCCTTCAAAAATCACACGCTGATTTTAATCTCCGAAGTGAGCTTTGATCCAACCAGTCATCCTTGAATATCTCTGTTAATAGGAGAACACAATTATCTCCCCTGGAGAAATGGATCAGCATTTAAAGTAAGGAATAATAGAAACTAAATAAGCACATTTCTGGTTTTATTTATTTATGTTAAAATTACATTTCTCCTCTAACTCCCAGGGAGAGCAGGGCATTACAGTTACGTGTGCGTGGAAGCGGTCATCGTTAGATGTGCCAAGTGGCCTGGGTGGAGGGGGTAGTGAGCCTCTCAGCAAGTCCCCCTCGGTGTGTCTCCCTCCGCTTCCCCTGACTCTCCTTGCTGACCTGTCCCTTGGTGTGCAGGTGTCTGGTTGAGAAGGGAGATGTGGCCTTTGTGGAGCACCCCACAGTCCTGCAGAACACAGACGGTACGTGCCGGCTCTGTCCTTTCCACCCTCGGGAAAATCTGAGTCTCTCATGGGAAATCCCTCCGAAGTTGGGAAATCAAGCAAGTTTATTAAGTCTGTTAGACTCGAGCCACTTTGTCCCTAACATTTCTTTATTTGGAGAATGGGAAAATTCTTCATGTCCAGTCCGACTTCACAGGGTTGGTTGTCACACTGGCCATCAACCAAACTGACATCCAATGGGATGCGGCCCATTGGAGCACCTCTGGCTCTCTTGATTTGTAGTTATTTTTTTAAAGATTTTATTTATTTATTTTAGAGAGAAGAGAAGGTAGGAAGAATGAGAGGGAGCGACACATCAATGTGTGAGAGCTACATCAGTTGGTTGCCTCTCACACATTCCCAACTGGGGACTTGGCCTGCCACCCAGGCAAGTGCTTGCCTGACTGGGAACTGAACCAGCAACCTTTGGGTTTTCAGGTTGGCACTCAATCCACTGAGCCACACCAGCCAGGGCCATAGGCATTCTTTTTTTAAAAAATATTTTATTTATCATTTTCCGAGAAAAGGGTAGGGAAAGAGGCAGAGAGGGACAGAGACATCAGTGTATGGTTGCTTTTCGCCTGCCTCTAGCTACAGAGCTGGCTGGACACCTGGCTTGCAACCTGGTTATGTGCCCTGGTTGGGGAATTGAACCAGAGACCTTTGGGTTCACAGGCTGGTGCCTTATCCACTGTGCTACCAGCCAGGGCCGCATAGGCATTCTTGATACATTCTGGATACAAGTTTTTGACAGTTACATGTATTAAAAATATATTATGTATCTCTGAAAAAGCTTACCTTTTTGTTTTCTTAATGATGTCTTTTGATGAATAGATAATTTTTAAAAAAGATTTAAGTTATTTTTAGAGAGAGGGAGGCAAAGAGGGAGAGAAACGTCAATGTATGGTTGCCTTTCACCTGCCTCCAGCTAAGGACCTGGATGGAGATGTGGTTTGCAACCTGGTTATGTGCCCTGGCTGGGGATCCAACCAGATACCTTTCAGTTTGCAGGCTGGTGCCTACGCACTGAGCCACCAGCCAGGGCTTCAGATACTTAATTTTAATGTAGTTCAATTTATCAATTTTTCCCCTTTTAGCTGGTGCTTTTTCATGCTTCTTTAAGTAAGCTTTGTCTTTAACAGGAATGAAAAAGCCCTACCCAGAACGATTATGAATTTATGAGCATTCCTCTTCTGTTTTATTTTAAAAGCTGCATAGTTTTGTTTCTCTGTGTCTGTGTGATTCTCCCAGACACTGGTGGCTGGTTACATCTCCCCATGAGGGCACCTCACTGAAAGCCATCAATTGTCCCGGCTTTTCTCTCCCCAGGAAAAAACCACGAAGCCTGGGCTAAGGATCTAAAGCAGAAAGACTTTGAGCTGCTGTGCCTTGATGGCACCAGAAGGCCGGTGACTGAGGCTCAGAACTGCCACTTAGCCATAGTCCCGAATCGTGCTGTGGTTTCAAGGGAAGATAATGCAGATTTTGTTCGCAGAATGCTCTTCAACCAACAGGTATGCACACCTGGACGCTCAGTTCACTTGAAGGCCCGCACACCGACACCGGCGCTGTGTTACAATTTCTGCCTGGGTTGGGGCACTTGATTCTTGCAGCCCTTCCTCTGAGGAAAGCAGAAGACTGGTGGCTGTGTTCACTTCTTGCTCTATGGACTGAAAAAGTCTCAGACATGTGGGCATCTGACGTGTCTCACTGAGACTCCCTTGACTCTGAGCAGAGTCATGGTATCTCTTGGGCTTGTCTGTCACAGAAACAAGGGGGTTAGCTCAGTGCCCTTCACACCAGGCTGAGCTACATGTGGGAAAAGCAGAATGGAGGCTACTCTCTCTGACCTAGGTGGATCCCAGTGTGTTCCTGAACCTGGCATGATGAACACTTGTTTATGCTTCATGGGAGTTATAAAGCCAATATTTACATAATTGATGACCTCTACTGGCAGCGGGCTGCGTAAATCAAATGATCTTAGGGAAACCCCAGAGCCTCATCGACCTTTTGCACTAGCACGCTCCATTCTTGGAGGGGCCCCAAAGAGAAATCCATGTCTTAGCATATGCTGCCCACACATCCCAGGAAAAGGACAACTTGGGGAGAGCTCTTTGTCACAGAATTTTGCAGGGATGGGTCCCCTACAGAGTGAGCTGCCACTTTTGGTTACAAGGGACAACAGATGAGAGGGGAGGGGAAGGAAAAGAAGGAAGAAGGGTACTTGGGGCACATCCAGAGGATAGAAGAGGCAAGGTAACAGGGGCTCTGGACAGCAGGAAGACATACAAGTGTGACCCAGAAAGTTGAAAACACCTGGGAATGACTGGCAGAATAGTGATAACAGTGACAAACTGGGAGCTTTTTCTGGTTAGCATTTGCTTACATCATCTCACTAGTTAGTGTTATCTCTGTTTACAAATGAAGTTCAGTAAGCTCGGTAAAGGATTTCCCCAAAGTCACATGACAAGGAAAAGTGAGGGTCAAGATTTGAATCCAGAGGCCATGCTCTTTGCCATTTCACGATGGTGCCTCCAAAGTTGTCGCTGTGCTCCCGATTTCCTAGGGGCTGGAGCTGAGCAGTCTAGCAGACTCGGGTCTTTTGGGGGGCAGAATACACAGTTCCTGTGCTCCCTGGCATTGCTGGTCACTCACTGTCTGTCTGTCTGACCCAGGAGCTCTTCGGAAGAAATGGGTTTGAATATATGATGTTCCAGTTGTTCAAATCCTCCTCAATCAAGGACCTGCTCTTCAGTGATGACACGGAATGTTTGGCCAAACTTCAGGACAAAACTACTTATCAAAAATACTTAGGGCCAGAGTATCTTAGAGCTACTGCTAACACAAGACAATGCACACCCTCTGGTGAGTAGACTAAAACACGGAGGAGCAATAAGATGGGGGCCAGGTAAACATGCTGAGTCTCGGGCCGGTACTAATAGGAACACAAAGATTTGGAGGGCTTGCTCCTGACCCTGCAGGAGGATTCAAACTCACCAATGGGTTTGACTCAGATGATAGTATAAGACACTAGGTGAAACAAAAAAGCCAAATCATCTGAAGGAGACAGTGCAAAAGAATCTGAGGTCATTTGGAAATTGAACTTTACATATGTATTTCATTTTATTTGCTAAAACACGAGAAGGTATGTATGTGAGCACTTCAGATGCAGGGAGGGAAATGGCATGCGAATACCACCCAGAGGATTGATTTTTTTTTTTTTCCAAAGATTTTAAGTAACATGTAAAAGATAATATTCATAGAAAACAAAGTATAGTTAATGCTATAATAGGCTCTTTCTAACTAGAATGGCATAGCTGCCTCAAAAAGAAAAAGTTGGAGAAATAAAGTTAGAGATTGGCCAATCAAATTATTGGGAGTATACCTGAATTTTTGTTGAATTATTTCACATGCTGTAGATAATGAGAGCAGGAGGGAAGGACAATGTAGGTAGTTAAGAATAGCACTGATATTACTGAAGAGAGGCGGAGGGCCAGTTTTAGAATATCTTGACTACCTACTATTTACTTTTAAAAATCTGAACAGATTTGCGTTGAGTGAGCACAGGCAGTACCTGAAGGTCTTTCTCTGATGTTGTGCTTCACAGAACTTCTCGACACCTGCACGTTCCATGGAAGTTAAAACCTGATCAAAGTGGACAGTTGCAGAGGTGCTCAGAGCCTGCAAATACCGTGGGGCCGCATTCTCACTTGTCCGCATGTGGGGATGTGTCAACAGCAGTTAACTTTGTAATTACGTGCTTTAATTGATGCAAAAACCATAATGAATAAAAATTATTGTCTTCTCAGAAAACTGTCTTAAATGTGGTCACATTTTGGTGTGTGTGTGTTGCGGACGGGGAGAAAGCTATTTCTTCACTAGAATTGTGCTTCTAAATTTAGTATCTCTTAAATTGTACCTTTTAGAAAACTCAACTTCCTTCCCTATTGTTTGATTACTTTGCCTAAGAGTCAGGTCACTTAAATAGAATCTATGCAATAAATCTGTCTAAAGGGAGTGTGAGTGGTGATTATAAGTGTGCAAAAAGCATCAGTGTGTGTGCGGTATCAAGGACTTACCCTTCCTTATCCCCCCTCCGTAGTTAATCCCACGTGTTGTTTGTGTCCATGGGTCATCCATGCTAGTTCCTTGACTACACTGTTCCTCTTCCTTGCCCCCTTCTCCCCCTTCCCCACCCTCTCCCCTCTATACTGAAAGTGTGTTCCTTGTATTCGTGTCTCTGGTTCTGTTTTGTTTGTTTGTTTGTTTGTTCATTAGTCTCCTGTGTTAAGTGAGAACATGTAGTATTTAATTTTTGCTGCCTGACTTATTTCACTAAGCATGACACTCTCCAGTTCCATCCATGCTACCAGAAATGGTAGGAGTTCTCTCTTCCTTTCTGCTGCATAGAACTCCATTGTGTAAGTGTACCAGTCTTTTGATCCATTCATCCACTGAAGGGCACTTAGGTTGTTTCCAGCACTTGGCTATTGTAAATAGCACTGCTTTGAACATAGGGGTACACAGGTTCTTCTGAATTGATGTTTCAGGATTCTTTGGGTATAATTCTAACAGTGGAATCACTGGGTCATAGTTCTGTTTTTAGTTTTTTGAGGAAATTCCATACTGTCTTCCATAGTGGCTGCACCAGTCTGCATTCCCACCAGCAGTGGACTAGGGTTCCCTTTTCCCCACATCCTCGCCAACACTTGTTGCTTGTTGATTTGTTGATCATGGCCATTCTGACAGGTGTGAGGTGGTATCTCATTGTAGTTTTAATTTGCATCTCTCTGATGACTCGTTATGTTGAGCATTCTTTCATGTGCCTGTGGACCCTTTGTATGTTTGTCTCCCTGGTGTTGAGTCGTATTAGCTCCCTGGTGTTAGTCGTATGAGATCAAACCCTTGTCTGATGTGTCATCGGCAAATATGTTTTCCCATATGGTTGGTTCCCTTTTTATTTTCTCGACATTTTCTTTAGCTGAGCAGAAAGAAGCTTTTTAGTTTGATGTAGTCCCATTTGTTTATTTGTTCCTTTATTTCCCTTGCTTTGGGAGATATTTCAGTGAAAATTTTGCTGTGTGGGATATCTGCAATATTTTTGCCTACATTTTCCTCTAGGGCTGTTATGGTGGCTCTGCTTATGTTTAAGTTTGTATCCATCTTGAGTTTACTCTGGTGTATGGTGTAAGTTCATGGTCTAGTTTCATTTTTTTGCTTGTGCCTGTCCAGTTCTCCCAACACCACTTGTTGAAGAGGCTATTTGTACTCTATTTTATGTTCCCTCTCCCTTTGTCAAATATTAGTTGCCCATAAAGTCCTGGGTTTATTTCTGGGCTCTCTATTCTGTTTTATTGATCTGTTTGTCTATTCTTGTGCCAGTACCAGACTGTTTTGGTTACTATGACTTTATAATATAGCTTGATGTCTGGTATTGTGATTCCTCCTACTTCGTTTTTCTTTCTTAGGGTTGCTGTAGCTATTTGGGGTCTTTTTTTTTTTAAGATTTTATTTCATTATTTTTAGAAAGAGGGGAAGGGAGAGAGGCAGAGAGGGAGAGAGACATCAATGTATGGTTGCTTTTCACCTGCCTCCAGCCACAGATCTGACTGGAGACCTGGCTTGCAACCTGGTTATGTGCCCTGGCTGGGGAATCGAACCTGCGACCTTTGGGTTCGCAGGCCGGCACC
>PVIW01007258.1:0-24064 GCA_004026585.1 Noctilio leporinus | reverse complement strand
GGGTCTTTTTTGACTCCAAATGATTTTTTAAGTGTTTGTTGTAATTCTGTGAAATATGATGTTGGTATTTTAATAGGGATTGCATTGTATCTGTAGTTGGCTTTGGGTAGTATGAACATTTTAATGATGTTAATTCTTCCCAACCATAAACATGGTATGTGCTTCCATTTATTTCCATCTTCCTTAATTTCTTTCTTCAGTGTTCCATAGTTTTCTGAGTAAAGTCCTTTACTTCCTTGGTTAAGTTTATTTCTAAATACTTTATTTTTCTTATTGCTATAGTAAATGGGATTCATTTATTTATTTTTTAATGGTCAGCAGATGATCTGTCTTGATAGTTGTTGGGTATGGTTCTGTAATGTACAATTTTGTAATGCAGGATTGGGCAAAAGTAGGTTTATAGTTGTTTGCATGGGCAATAACACAGTCATTAATAAACAGTAATATAAGAATAAACTTTGTATTTTGTATACTCACAACTGTAAACCTAATTTTGCCAACCCCTGTACGTATATAGTGTAGCTCTATGAATAGCAATTAGGTCAAGTTGGTTGATCTTATTGCTCAAATCCTCTATCCTAACTTATTTTGCATTTAATTACTGAGAAAAGAGGATTGAAATCTCCAACTAGAAATATGGTTTTGCTAATTTTTCCAGTTCTATCAGATTTTACTTTATATATTTTGGGACTCTGTTAGGTGTAGACACATTTAGGATGTTAGGCTTTCTTAATGAATTAACTCCTTTGTTATCATGAACTATATTTACTTGTCTCTCATAATACTTCTTATCCTTAAGTTTACTTTATTGGATATTAAATATGAGCACACCACTTTTATTTTTATTAGTTTGTGCTTGGTGTATTTTTATTCTTTTCCTTTTAACTCATCTGCTTCTTTATATTAAGGTGGGTTTCTTATAAAGAACACATAGTTGGGTCTTTTTTCATTGAGCGTGACAATTTCTATCATTTTAAATGTGTTTAATTCATTTATATATAATTATTGATATTTGTTTTCTATCTGTCTTTTGTTCCTTGCTTTTGCTCTTTTGCCTTCTACAGGCATATGGTGCGGGTTTGGTTCCAGACTGTTGCAATGAAGTGAGTACTGCAATAAAGCGAGTCAGAATCTTTTTGCTAGTGGAGGGTCTTGTCTTCAATTTGTAAAAATTAAAACATCTGTGAAGGGCAATAAAGCAAAGCACAATAAAACAAGTTATGTGTGTATCAAATTAATTACTTTTTAGCATGCTATTTTATCTTCTTAATGGACTATTCTTTTATTTTTTAATGTCTGCAAGATTTGCAATATACATATTTAACTTAAAATTACTGTCAAATCATTTTATATCACTTTGTGTATAACTTAAGATCCTGTAATAGCACAGTTCTGCTTTCCCTGTGTTATGCAGTTAAGAACCAGATCTTTAAGCCCTGGCTGGTGGGGCTCAGTGTAGTGAGTGCCGGCCCCAAAAAACAAAGGGTCACTAGTTCGATTCCCAGTCAGGGCACACACCTGGGTTGTGGGCCAGGTCCCTAGTTAGGGACATGCAAGAGGCAGACACACACTGATGTTTCTCCCCCTCTCTTCTCTCTTCCTTCCCCTTTCTCTATAAATAAATAAATAAAATCTTTAAAAATCAAACAGCTTTTAAAGTAAAAGAAAAAAAAAGGCCCTGATTTGTATCATTTGCCAATTTCATGGAGTAGATACTCTCGTCATGGATGATTTCAAGCTACCAAAGTACATCAAGGAAATCAGAGCTGGGAAGAGGTACAATCAACGTTTGCAAGCCAACACAGCTGACTGTATGGTTCCACTGATCTTCATCTTTTACCTTTTGTGCTCTTATTATCACACATTTTACTTCTATGTGTTAGAAACTCCACAGTACATTTTAATTATTCTTATATCAAGTAAAAAATCACCTTTTAAGGAAATTTAAAAGTGAAAAGGGAGAATCTTTACTATTTATCCATATCTTTACTGTTTCTGGCTCTCTTCATACCTTTGTGTAGGTTACATATTTCTGGTGTTTTGTAGGCATGTTTTTCTGGTATGCTTTCATTGTTTATAGAGTAATTTCTCTCCTTATTTAATTTTTCCTTTAATAACTTTGTATGGTATTTGACCATGGTACTTTCTGTTGCTCAATTCTAGGTGAAATTTGCTTTCCTGAACTTTTACAACTAGGCCATTTTTAGGAAATATTTTCAGACACCACAGAGCAACCTCATCTATTGTTTTTTGCATTATTCAGAAACATAGTAGCTTCCTTTATAGGGTTTCTTAATTTTATTCCCTCGTCCACTTTGGTCTAGAACTTTTTTACTTCATCCTTGTCCCCTTCCTTCACAATTTCGGTTTACTTCTGAATATGGTTTCCTGCTCCATGTTGCTCCAGATCCTTGAGTATTCTTGGGAGAGTTATTTTCCCATTTAGTTTTAGTTTCATTTTCTCTGTAGGGTGCCTCCAGAAAGCCACGGGCATGATGACCCTTTACGCTGGAGGTTCTAGGAAAACTACCTCCTGGAGTTTCACCTACTGCAAAGTCCTCAGGTGCCATTGGCCAAAGCCTTGGACACTGTTGGCTCTGATAGGCTTGAGTTTCTGCCACCAGTTTCCCCCACAAGAAGAAGCAAACTTCAAGTCTTAAGTGGCACAGATCTGAGGGACGAGCCTAAAGACTGGTTCAACGGGGACCTTTCACTGGTGCTAGGGAAGAGCTGTCAAGTACATTACCTTCACTTCCTTTCAATTCTAAGAACTTGCAAAGAAGACTAGAGCAGATAATTAATGTTTAGCATTTCAACATATTTGAGGTACTAATGGGACCCCTTTTGAGAATGAATAAAAATCTGGGGCTCTCACCCTCATAACACACACTTATGACTTGGTATGTACTTTTTGTGTATTCATAGTTGCAGTTCTATGATTATCTGTAGCTACACCACCTGCCTCTGAGCTGAAAGAATGGAGGTAGAGGCTAGTTAACCTATTTTAGGCAGATGATATCCTATGGGGCCAATTGTTGTTAAATTACACATGTAGACAAGTTGCATGTATTTATGAAAAAGGCCTCTCTGTGGGAACACTGAGAACAAGTAAAATGGTAAGGTAATTCAACTGTAGAAACTAATAGTTGACACCAATTGTTTACAAATCTGTATAGGTCAGAGGTTGACTTTGGAATAGCGGAGAAATCAGGTGGAATTTGCTCCTCTTTTCCACTGGAGCAGGGACATTAAACAATGGTGTTTGCTCTAGGGGCAATACAGTGGTCAGAGATCTGTTTATTTTTCCCCTAGGAGCACTAGACTCTGCTCAGCTTTGCCAGCAGCTACTCTTGGGCCCACCTGATGGTCTGGATCTTGGCTTCTCTCGGTGAAAGAGTAACAGATAGTGAAATCCCTAAATAATTTGGAAAAAATAGGAATGACACCTTTTAAGAAAGTGTGTCACAAGATGGTAGTGACAGCTGAAGACACTGAACCCAAAGTCCTATGCTCTAGCTTTTGCCTGTCTTGCTGGGCACTTTCCAAATTATGTCCTCTGGCTGGGCCCCAGTTTTTCTCTCTGTGAAATAAGATCATTGTACTAGGTGGTCTTTCAAGGTGTGTTTTGCTGAAGGGCCTATTAGCAATGGTGGAACCATAAAGAAATTATGTGCCATCACTTCCTTAATTCACTGAATGTATTGTCAGTACTTGGTCCATGCCAGGTATTCTGTAACAATGATAGTCGTATACCTCTATGGTGACTGCTACGTGTCAGGCAGGGCTGGCACTTAACACATCTTCTAAATGACCCTAGAAGGTAGGTATTCATATCCTCATTGCTAATGAGAAAACAAAGACTCAAATACAATAGATAAGTCCCTTGTCCAGCATCATGAAGCTCTAAGTACCCTAGAATGCAAACCCAGGAGTCTCTGACTCCAATTTTATACCTATTTTATTCCATAGGTTACACATAATATGAAGTATCTGTACTTAAGAATGAATAGGTAATAAAAGGAGTGTACAGGTAACTGGTATACTGAGCAAAAATGCTGCTAGGATCTGTCAGCTATATTCTCTAGGATCTAGTGATCAGACCACTTTCGGGGCTTCCTGATGTGGCATGACCTGATGGGCTGGGCTCATAGGGCTGTGTACACAGGACTAAAATGGGGGAAGGTATTGGTAATGACACAAATAAAAATAAGAAGGATAGCCCTAAGACATAGATGTCATTATTTTCATTTACTAGATGGAAAACTGAGAGCTAAGTAATTTGCATAATTCATTGAACAACTGAAAGCCTTACTATAAAGAAATGAATGTATAGAAGCAAACAAACAAACCTCTCTAGCTTTGTGGTGTCGTCAGGGAGAACCAGGGCAATATTCTCCTCTTGTCCTAATCTTTGCAGGTCTGATCACATCTCATGTTTACTTAATGCCAATTCTGCCACCACTTCATGTTCCTACTTTGCACTGGACAGATGATTTCCAATTATAAATCTCTTTATAATTTTATTATTATTATAATAAAATAAACAATTTTTAAAATAATCCATACTCCTTGACACACTGGTGTCCTGGTCCACATTAGACTAGGTTCCCATAATTCTCTAGCCTTCCTTCACCCTCCCTAGCATTCCACTCTGTGGCCTGGGCAGTCAATTGCCAGAAAGGCCCCTGGAGTGGGAACTGCAGCAGCTTCTGGGACAGGTGTGGCCTGCTCCATTTTGCATGAGTAGAACCCTCCAATGGACCATAAACTGTATCCCAGACCCTGACCTCTAATCCCCTTCTCATCTTTGTCAAACCTATCCAAGTGTTCTGCAAATAATGTGCCAGAAGAGACCAGCTTTTCCTGCGTGCCTACCTTTGATCGGGACTTTTGTTTCTTTACACATGAAAGTTTCCAGAATCTACTCAACTCCCGGGGTCAGTGGCCTCTGAAGCTGTTGGCCTAGAGGTCAGGTATGGTTGGATTAGCTTGAACATTATACTAACAAGGAAGGGGTTTCCTTGGGAGGTGCTTTTGCTTGCAGAATGGACATCGCTGGCTTTTGAAACTAAAACAAAGGGCTTCTATGTCTCCTGGTGCATTATAGAAGGACTGAGTTGAAGAAAAGGAGCCCAGAATTTTGTAACATTGAAAGCAGCTGACTATCTCTGTTCAGTTATTCCTCATTTTGCACACGATCCTGTGATCTGCCCTTCAGAGTATTGTGTATCTGTGGAGATAGATAAATGCTCCCTTTCCATAGTCCTCTTCTCTTTTTTGAACTTTCTCACTTCTCTTTCCTTTTTTGTTCTTTTCTTCAGTTAGGAAATATGTCATGGAACTTGAGAGTATTATGTTTAGTGAAATAAGCCAGGCAGAAAACAAATAGCATATGATCTCACCTAATACAGGAAACTAATGAACAAAACAAACGAATGAGCACAACAGAATTAGAGGCATGGAAACAGGGAACAGACCGACAATGACCAGAGGGGAGGAGGGAGGGGAGAACAGGGGACAGAAGGGGGAGAGTTTAGTCAAGGAACTAGTATAAATAACCCATGGACATGGACGACATGTGGGGATTGGCTGTTGGAGAGGGGATGGGGGGACAGGGGAGAGCAATGGGGGGTGGCATAACTAATTCAACAACAATGAATTAATTTTAAAAATATGTACTCAGTTTCTTCCCTTTCCCTTCCTCACTGTGGCCATAGGCAGTGGGACTTCAGAAACTGGGACCAAGGATGCAGCTGGAAGATTAGGAAATGAATTATGTATGGGGAAGTGAGCAAAGAGCTAAGAATATTACGAATATTTGGATTCATGTTTCTCACTGTCAGAGAAGGGAACTGCAGATATGGAGAAGGGAAAAAAAAACTGGAAGATAGCTGTGCTCAATTGAAATTAGAAGAATCAGTGTGAACTCAAGGTTGGAGATGGAGGGAGAAAGGAAAATAGATATAGACCTGTATCATGGATATTTACTTACTTATTTACCTATTTATAGTTCTGTCTATTGAAAAATGCTAGTGTCAACTTTTCTCCAGTAATAGTTACCACACATAGAGCTCAGAATTTGGTTCCTACATACCATTCTATATTAAAAGAATAAAGGGGTTTTTGTTTGTTTGTTTGTTTGTTTTTAGAGAAGTAAGATTCCACACACAAGGGTTCTAGAATTGGTGTAGAGGAAGTAAAATATAGGACTTAATATTTTATTCTGCCAGAAAGTGAAGAGTTTAAAAAATAATGGGGTTGTAAAAAATACAGAGAAATCTTGAAGGCCCACCTGGTGGCCAAGTTCATAATAATCTGAGCATAAATATAAAGGAGGAAGACTCTGGGAAGATGGCAGAGTGCCAGGACACTGTCTCCCTACCCAGACAACAGTTGCACTGGTGGAATCTGTCTGAAGTTCATTGGAGGCTTCCAACCTCCAAGAGACGGCTTGGAAGGTAAGTTGCCAATAATTTAAATCAATTTCAGTTCTTAGCATGGCAGTGGCCACAAATTCTGTCAGGCAGCTGTGCGTGTATTCCAGGAGCAGACTGCACACAGCTTGTGGGAGACAGATGGGCAATAAGGATCCTGCAATGCAAATATCAGAGATCTGTGTTGTGGTCACTGATCGCTGCTTCTGAACAGGGAGGTGCCGACCACATGGAGGAAACCAGTGTTGGAATTGCTCTCCTCCTCCAGCTGGAGCGACTTCCAGAGGATTTACCTGGCTGACATTTCCTATACCTCATTATTTTTCTCTCTTTCTCCCTTTGAGAACAAGACACTAACCCAAGGATATCAGAAAACAGCTTCATATTTGGAGGAAGTTAGAAAGTTATTGCACATACCCAGGAAAAGGAACAGGATCAAATAGATCTGAAAAAAACTTAACTTTACATCTCAGGCTGATCCCCAGCACAAAGATGAAGGAGAATCTGATTTCCACAGTTGCATTATTTGATTCAAATGTCTAGTTTTTAACAACAAAAAAAATCACAAAGAAATAAAGTATGGCCTATTTAAAGGAAAAAAAACAAAAAACAAAAAACAACAGAAACTGTCCCTGGAAATCAACCCCTGATAATTGGTCTACCACAGGGGACCCCAAACCCCGGGCCACAGACCGTACAGGTCCGTGGCCTGTTAGGAACCAGGCCACACAGCAGAAGGTGAACTTCGTCCGTGTTTACGGCCACTCCCCACCGCTTGCATTGCTGCCTGAGCTCTGTCTCCTGTCAGATCATTTGGGGCTTTAGATTCTCCTAGGAGCCCTGCTGTTGCCTGATGATCAGGGGAGCGGCTGCAAATACAGATTATCATGAGCAGGGAGGTTTCACGGCACAGAGACCCTTATAAATCAACTGCTTGCAGGCTAATATCGAAAACCCATCAGCAAATGGCAAGTGACAGTGAAGCTGCATCTTGTGGCAGGCTTTAAGTCAGCACCTGACACTTAGCCCATGCATGGCCCACCCATTATTTTATTTACCACTTCCATCCTCACCTCTTTCCCGCTCCGCACGCTTTTCTCAGTCACAGTTTCAGGAAGCCCAAAGGCTAACTCCAGCCAAAATGAGTGAAAAACAAACACTGGTGGAGAGCTTCTTTGCAAAGGGGGAAAGATCCAATGATGAGACAGCAGAAGATTCTAAGACTGCCAACAAAAAGAAAGCTGCTGCATTTAAAAGAAAATATTAGAGTCCTACTTAAATGACGGGTCTGTTGCAACATATGAGTCACCCTTTCCAAGCTCACTTTGTATAGTATGTGGTGACCAGCTGCTAAGTGAAGGAAGCCATGAAACCTTCAAAACTGCTTCGCCACATGGAGACCAAGCCCCCTGCATGAAAGGACAAGCCTTTGGACTTTTTCAAAGGGAAAAACCATGATCACAAAGAACAGGAGCAATTATTGAAGGCCACCGCTTCATCAAATGTGTCTGCACTGAGAACATTCTCAGTGGCTAACTGCATTGCTAAAGCTAAGAAGCCCTTTACTAACGGTGATAAGTTGATCCTGCCTACTGCTTAAGGACATTTGTCGTGAACTTTTAGGAGAGGGTGCAGTTCAAAAGGTGGCACTTCGTGTGTCACTGTTTCCTATCACCCCCAGATGGGACCGTCTAGCTGCAGGAAAACAAGCTCAGGGCTCCCACTGATTCCGTAGTATGGTGAGTTGTATAATTATTTCATTATATATTACAATGTAATAATAATAGAAATAAAGTGCACAATAAATGGAATGCATTTGAATCATCCTGAAACCATCCCCCACTCCATCCTGGTCCATGGAAAAACTGTTTTCCATGAAACCTGTCAATGATATTAAAAAAAAGGTTGGGGACTGCTGATCTACCAAAGACTTTAAATCACTATCTTTAAGAGGCTCAAAACACTAAAAGAAGCTGTGAAGAAAGTCAAGAATCTGAAGTGTAGAAAAGCGAAAATAGCAATAAAGAGATGGAAAGCCTAAAAAGAAAACAGAAAGAAATTTTGAGGCTAAAAATTATAAAAACTGAAATGAAAATTCACTAGAGAGATTCAAAAGCATATTTGAACATGCAGAAGAAAAGGGTCAGTGATCTGAAAGGCAGGACAAGTTAAATTATTGAGTTTGAGAAATAGAAATTTAAAAATATATAATGAATGTGAACAGAGCCTAAGGAATCTGTGGGACACCGTAATATGGAGCAACACACATTGTGGGAGTCCCAGGGGGAGGAGAGAAAGGAACAGGAGAATAGTTGAAAAAATAATGGCTAAAAGTTCCCAAAATTTGATGAAAGAGATGAATATAAACACCCAAGAAATTCAATAAACAAAAAGTAGGATGAACTAAGGGACCCACACTGAGATATATTACAAGCAAACTGTCAAAAGCCTAAGACTACAGGAGAATCTTTTCTTTTTTAAAGATTATTATCATTATTTTTAGAGAAAGGGGAAGGGAGAGAGGCAGAGAAGGACAGAAACATCAATGTATGGTTGTCTTTTACCTGCCTCCAGCTATGGACCTGGCTGGAGACCTGGCTTGCAACCTGGTTACATGCCCTGCCTGGGAATCAAACCAGCAACCTTTGGGTTCACAGGCCCATACCTTTCCGTTTAGCCACCAGCCAGGTCCTAAAGGAGAATCTTAAACGCAGCAAGAGAGATGCTACTTAACACATACAAGGAACTTCTAATAAGATTATAAACAGATTCCTCTTCAGAAACTTTGGGGGCCAAAGTTTCTTTAAAGTACTAAGGGTAGAAAAGGTCACAAGAATTCTCTATCTGGCAAAACTGTTCTTCAAAAGTGAGGGAGAAATTAAGACATTCCCAGATGAAATCTGAGCCAGTTTGTTACCAGTAGACCTGCCCTTCAAGAAATGCTAAAAGGGGTCCTGCAGGTTGAAATCAAAGGACACTACACAATAATGTGAATCTTTATGCAGAAATAAAGTTCAGAGTAAAGGAAAATACACAGGCAATTATAAAAGCTAGTGTTATTATAACTTCACATTTCATTTTCTACATATATGAGGTTAATGCATTAAAATAATTAAATGTTTTAAAATTTTATTTTTATTTTTGAAAAAATTTAAAAAGCTGTGAACCCAAAGGTGGCTGGTTTGATTCCCCAATCAGGGTACATAACCAGGTTGCAAGCCAGGTCTCCAGCCAAGTCCTTCACTGGAGGTAGGTGAAAGCAACCATACATTTATGCTTCTTTCTCCTTCCTCCCTCCCAGCCCTTCTCTCTGAAAATAAAAGAATTAAAAAAATAATAATAAAAAATTTTAAAAGATTTAAAAAATTATTTTAAAAATAAATAAATTTATTATTTCTATATACAATAGAAATACAATAGTTTTTTTGTTTATTTACCTTGTATCCAGCCTAATATTGCATAATATCTATCTTTCAAATATTTAATTACTTCCTTGGGATTTTACACATGTACAATCATATATCATCTGTGAAAATAATAGTTTTATATATTTCCTTTTTAAAAGATTTTATTTATTATTTTTAGAGAGAGGGGAAAGGAGAGAGGCAGAGAGGGAGAGAGACATCAATGTATGGTTGCCTTTCACCTGCCTCCAGTTATGGACCTGGCTGGAGACCTGGCTTGCAACCTGGTTATGTGCCCTGGCTGGGGAATCGAACCAGCAACCTTTAGGTTCACAGGTTGGCACCTATCCACTGAGCCACCAGCCAGGGTTTATTTCCTTCCTTTGTAATTCTTTTTACACATTATACATTTTTCTTATCTACCTAGAATGTCAAGGACTACAAATACAAAAATATTGAGTAGGAGGATTTCTAGCCAAGATGGAGATGTAGGTAGACACGCTGTGTCTCCCTCCCTCCACAGCTAAGAAGAACTACATCTACCTTAAAACTAGAGACAAGCAGAAATTCCAGGAAACTGAGCTACACAGAAGTCCACCAAACAAAGATATAGAGAAGAAATACTCATCCAGACAGATGCGACAGCTCTACCTAAGACACAGAAGCAAACACAGGAGGCTGTCATATTGAGGAGACAGAGAAGTGTGGCCCAAAAGGTGAAACAGATGAAATTTACATTGGGAGAACTAAGCAAAAAGGAGATAGCTAACCTAACAGATGAAGAGGTAGCCAATTTAACAGACAAGAAGATAACCAAGTTAACAGATGCAAAGTTCAAAACACTGGTGATAAGGATGCTCACAAACTTGACAGATATGTTTGAGTATGGCAAATGCAGAAGGGAAGACGTGAAGGCTAAGGTAAGTGAAATGAAGGAAAATCCATACAAACTCAATGGTGAAAGGGTTCAAATCGATTATTCGGAAAATAAGGAAAAAATAAACAGTCAACCAGTACAGAATGAGGAAACAAGAACTGACAAAAATGAGGAGAGGCATAAGAACCTCTGGGATGACTTTAAATGTGCCAATATCTGAATCACAGGGGTGCCAGAGGGAAAAGAGGAAGAGCAAAAAATTGAAAACATGTGAAAAAATAATGAAGGAAAAGTTCCCAAATTCGGTGAAGGAAATAGACATACAAGTCCAGGAAGCCCAGAGAGTCCTAAACATGCTAGCCCCAAAGAGGACCACAGAAAGACACCTCTAATTAAAATGCCAAAATTTAAAGAATCTTAAAATCAGCAAGAGAAAAGAAGAGAGTTACCTACAAAGGGGTTCCTATAAGACTGGCAGGTGATTTCTCAAAAGAAACTTTGCAGACCAGAAGGGACTGGCAGGAAGTATTCAAAGTGCTGAAAAGCAAGGACCTACAATCAAGATTGCTCTATCCAGCAATCATTCAGAACAGAAGGGCAGATTAAGTGCTTCCCAGACAAGGTAAAGCTAAAGGAGCCATTATTATATGGCTCCTTTATTATATCACCAAGTCATTATTATATGAAATGTTAAAGAGACTTAAGAAAAAGAAGGCCAAAAGTCTGAACATTAAAATCAACTCACAACTATTAACAGAATCTAAAAAAAAAAACTAAACTAAACGAAATAAACAACCAGAATAGGATTAGAATCATAGGTATGGAGATCATTGGGAGGGTTATCAGCTGGGAGAGGGAAGGGGTAGAAATGGGGAAATGGTGCAGGGATCAGGAAACATAATTGGTGGGTACAAGATAAACAGGGAAAAGTTAAGAATAATATAGGGCCCTGACTGGTGTGGCTCAATGGATTGGTGACAGCCTGTGAACCCAAAAGTCACTGGTTCGATTCCCCAGCCAGGGCACATAGCCAGGTCTCCAGCCAGGTCCTTAGCTGGAGGCAGGTGAAAGGCAATCATACAGGCTTCTCTCCTTTTCTTCCTTCCTCCTTGCCCTTCTCTCTGAAAATAATGAATAAAATCTTTAACAAAGAAGAAGAAGAAGAGGAAGAAGAAGGAGATAGAAAAGGCTGAAAATCAGGGAACTTATATGCATGACTGACATGAACTAAGTGGAGGGTAGGGTTGCAGGAGGGAGGTCCTGGGTGGAGGGGAGCAAAGGAAAAATAATTTGGGGACCAATGTAACAGCATAATCAATAAAATATACTTAAAATATTGAATAGAAATAATAATAGACCTTCTGATCTTTCTCATGATCTCAAAGGGAAAGCTTTTATTCACCATTCCACCACTGAGTACAAAACATCTTTTTGTGTACAAAACATCTTTTATATCTACTATGTACACACATATGTGTATGCTCTATCAGATTAAGCAAGTTTCCTAAGACAAGTTTGCTAAGAGGTTTTTAAAACAAATGGATGTTAAATTTTACCAAACGCTGTTCCTGTGCAGATGATATGGTCATATATTTTTCTCCTTTATTCTGTTAATGTGATCAATTACAGTGATTGATTTTCAAATGATAACTTGCATTTCTGGAATAAACCCAACTTGGTAATAATTCGGTATCTCTTTTAGATATTGCTGGATTCAATTTGCTCAATAGAAAGTACTTCAATAAAGTTTTTGTCATAATATCCTTGATGGTTTTTGCTTTCAAAGTACACTTACTGGCCTCAAAAAATTAGAGAGTAATCTATCACTTTCTAGTCCCTGGATGAATATGCTTAAAATTGTGTAATTCTTCTGAAATGTTCAGTAGAATTGATTGGTGAAGCTATCTGTCCCTGGTCTATTCTTCATGAAAAGGATATTTTACGGACTGCTTTAGAAAAGAAGGGAAACCTTGAGAATCAATGTGGAGGGGCTTCTGAGGGATAAGATAGACAGGGGCAGTGGTATATGGCATTTCAAATTTCCTAAAAGGCCCTTGCCTTTGGTTCCCACCTGTCTCACCACACTTCCTCTGAGATGCAGGCCTGGGGGATAGCAGGTCTAAGAAAGCAGGAGTCCATGAATCAGACTGAGGTCTTCCAGAGAGGAAGGCTTTGTTGCTGGGCAGAGTGCAGTGAGTTGGGAGGTGGAGGAGGGACTGGTTTGAGCAGACAGAGGCTCTTTGTTTGCTCTGTTTCTTTGTAAATGAGGCAACCTTTGGAAACGACAAATACTGTTTCAGGGAACTAAGGCCTTTCTGCCCATCCTCTTTTGGCCAGCTACCCAACCCCTCTGCATGTCTTACACACAAGTTCGGCTCTTTGTACAGGAGTGCCAATCTTGTTGAACTTAAGAGCTTTATTCAGTTTATGATGGAAGATTTGGTTCATGACTTGCATTGTTCTTTAACTGGAAAACCTCTCATATTCATATTCCCTCTCTTGTTTTTCCTTTCTTCCCTTCCTTCCTCCCTTTATCTTCTCCTCTTATCGATCAATAAAGAGAAGATCCATATCAAGAAGGCAGCTGAGGTCTGCAGAAGGCTGGAAAACTTAGGAGATTCGAGTTTAAGTTCCAGAGCTCTGCAAAGGAGGAGCCGTCAGTTGACTGTAGTGTTCACATTTACACAACAAGGGTACTGATTCTCTCTTTTAAGGTGGTCAGTCAAGATCACAAGATCTTGCTCCAGAACAGTGCATGGCACATAGTAGGGCTGCAAACATGGTACTTCCCTTCCTCCTTCCATCTGGATATACTCCACTGCGGGTACTAGCTGGAGCAGCCCCGCCGCAGACTGAAACCCCGGGCTGCCTCTCTGTGGCGAAACCGTAGGGTTGGGAGTGCTCTCTCTCTTTCTCAAATGAATTCCAGGGCCTCTGTGTGTCCATTTCCCAGAAGCAGGAGTGTCCCTGGTGAATGGGTATATACACTCTGGAACCAGACTGCCTAATTTTGCATCTGACTCACTACCTGACTTTGGACAAATTAATAACCTCTCGGAGCCTCTGTTTCCTAATCTCATCTGTGAAATGGGGATTCTAATGCCCAATCACAGAGGGTTAGCATCCAGTAAAGCTCTAAGAGTTAGCCATCTTTTTTTTTTTTTTTAATTTTATTGTTGTTATATTACATGCATCCCCTTTTTGCTCCTCTCTGTCCCACCCATCCATTCCCCCAAAGTCAATCCCACATGTTGTCCATGTCCATGGTTCCTTTATACTAGTTTTGTGTTTAAACTGTTTCCCTTCCTTGCCTCTTCCTCCCCTCTCCCCACAACCACCTTCTCCCTGACCACTGAAGGCCTATTCACTGTATTCATATATTTGGTTCTGTTTTGCTTGTTAGTTTTGTTCATTATTGAGTGTTAGCCATCTTAAGTGGTAAAAGAGGGACTATGAGTTTCCTAACTCCTGAGTGTCTCTGGTGTGGGATTAAGGGAGAGTGTCATGGCCACCAAGGACACGAAACACTGTGATGTTAACCTTTACCTCCACACTTCTCCATACCCATTACAGACATGGGCACAAGGGCCTAAACTCAGCAAAACATGTGGGGAGAGAGCATCTTCTCAGTTGGAGGCCGTTGGGACCCCAGGAGCAGGGGTGGACACCTGGGAACAAGTGAAGAGTGTTGAGCCTGGAGCCTCTGACGTGAGACCAGCTTTATTCCTCTTTGACACTCTCCCAGGAGGGTCTTTGCCTGTCATTCTTTGGTGTTAAGTCTGGATCTGGGACAGTTCCCTTCCCTCGGCCGCCTGTGGTACGAGCACAAAGGACTGGTGCAGATCCAGCTCTGCCATCTAGGGTCTCAGGAGCAGAGATCCCTGGGCCCCTCCTCCAGGCTCCTACCAGCTGCAGTTCCGCTCCTGGCACAAAGCCAGCGCATATTAATGAGGAACTGGGTATTCTTTAATTTTCTCCCAATCAGCACTTTCGTTCTGGATTCCATCCACAGGTCTGACCCAGAGCTCAGGAAATGAGGTGATCAGGCGGGGGCGAGGAATGAAGGGGGAGGGCTGAGGGGCGATTGTGCAAGCGGGCTGTGCAAACACAGGAGGTCAAAGGTTGCGCTAGGTCCCCCTGGCCAGGGATAAAGAGGAGAGGGTGCAGGGACACGGTGCAGAAGCCGGCTGGTTTGTGCCTGCTGCTCCACGCCCAGACCGAGGATGAGGCTCGCCACATCCATCCTGCTGGCCTGTGCGGTGCTGGGTGAGTGTGGGTACAGGGAAGGCGCCTGACACCCCTACCTGGGCACACGGCCCCCTGTGCTTCGCACTCGGGCTGGAAGCCCAGGAGCCTCTCCTCAGCCCTCACTGCCCCTCTGTAGCCGCTGTAGCACTGCCCGGGGATGCGCACGCAACTGCTGGTACTTGCTTCTGCCTCTCTCTTTTTCACGCTCTTCTTGCTTCTTCCTCCTCCTTCTTGTCCAGTAAATCTTGTAATAGTGGGATACAATGTATTAGAGCAACCCCATCATGCTTTATCAAATCCCTTTCCTGGGGCATCCTCGGTCAAGTCCAACAGTTTAGGGTGGCATTCAAGGCCTCCCCACCTCTGATCTCCTCCTCTTTGGCAGTCTTCTGTCTCACGGGAATCACTGGTGATGGTAATGTCCTCCTAATGATGCAATGCTGTCCAGGGGTTTGGAGCACGGGATTTAAAGTGGTACTTCTTGGGTAATGCAGCCCAGCCTGGGAGGGTAGGAAAGGGAAATTGAGGCCACGGATCCAGACGCCAGTGAAGTGTGCTGCACACATCCCTGCAATGGGGCCTGCCACTGAATGACCTCTCCCACTCTCATCACCTCTTGAAATTTTGGGGGCCGCTTTGGCCTCTAACTTTTGTCTGACCTATCATGCATTTGTCACGCCTCTGGAGACTTCCACATTTAGTCATTGTCTTTCCTGAAATGTTTACACTAGAGAGTTGGTCCCCCATCATTTGCCTTTGCCTCCTTTCTCCACCCCCTGCCCCCAAGGGCCTCATAAGGTTATGCAAGGTAAACTCATGATTCAAGACAAACTCCCGCCCATGGGAACCCTGGGAGGAGCGGTTTGGGGAGGATCCGCCACTGATTCCTGAGGCCTCCTGTGACTTCCCAGGACAGGGCTGGGATAAAGGGCAGTTGGAGCAGCAGGGTCTCTGTGGCTGTCCTTTAGCATTCTGGAAAACAGGTGCCCTTCCCCTCTGCTTCTTGTTGCTTTGTGGATATTCAATGACTTCCCCAAGTTAGTTGATCCATGTAGAGTGGAGATAACAGAGGGTTTTGGGTACAGTGCCAAAGCTCACATAATAGGGATTGCACATCTGCAAACACATTGATTTTAATATTTACAGATACAGCTGACTTCAGTTTCACTTCTCCTATTTGCAATCAAAAAGACTGATGAAGCCCTGGCTGGTGGCACAGTGGATAATGCACCAGCCTGCGAACCCAAAGGTTGCTGGTTCGATTCCCCAGCCAGGGCACATAACCAGGTTGCAAGCCAGGTCTCCAGCCAGGTCCTTAGCTGGAGGTAGGTGAAAGGCAACCATATGCTGATGTTTCTCTCCCTCGATGCCTCCCTCCTTTCCCCTCTCTCTAAAAATAACAAACAAAATTTTTGGAAAAAAAAAAAAAAAACGAATGAAAATTGAGGGTAACTGGAAACAGAGAGATCCACTGGATACGTAGAGCTTCTAGTTGTTTTTGGGACAGAGAATGACAGACGAGTGTCACAGGGATATTCATGATCTCATCAATCATTTACCTCTATCTATTGCACAAGTGGCAAACACAAGGCCCGAGGGCTGAATCTGGCCCTCCACCTTGTTTTATCCTACCCAGTACCTTCAGCCTGGCTCCTTGTTTCTACCCAGCTCGCTTAACTGTTAAGAAGTTATATAGTTCTAAATTTTACATTTATATAGTCCTAAAATTACACTCAGCCCTTTGAAGACAACTGCGAGGCTGATGTGGCTCCCCACTGTGAAATGAGTTTGACACCCCTGATCTACTGACTAACCAGAAGTAATGAACTCAGAATGTTACCTTCTTTGGTTTCCTGGGCAGAGACCAAAGTCTGGAAGCCTGGTGTCTAGGCCAGTCATGGCCACTAATAATAGGCTGGGTGACACTTGATAAAACATCACTCTTTGAGCACAGTTCCTGTCTCTTTAATTTTTAATTTAATTTTAATTTTTAAATTATTTAAAAAATATTCTTCTTTTTAAAGATTTTTTTATTCATTAATTTTAGAGAGAAGGACAGGAGGGGAGAAAGAAAGGGAAAGAAACATTAATGTATGGTTGCCTCCACCTGTCTCCAGCTATAGACCTGGCTGGAGACCTGACTTTGCAACCTGGTTATGAGCCCAGACTGAGAATCGAACCAGCGACCTTTGGGTTTGCTGGCCAGCGCCAATCCACTGAGCCACCAGCCAAAGCCTCCCTCCTCTTTTAAAAATGGTAATTCCTACCTTGCTGACTTCCTGAGTTGTGATATTGAGCCAATGCCTTAAAGGGCTTAAAGTGCCCTGTCACACTGACGAGGCTTATGTTATGGCCCATTGCCCTGTGAGTGAAGGAAGGAGGCACACAGGACACAGAGGAGCAGACTGTGATCTCCCAGTGAGAACTGAAGGTCAAGCCAGCATCTTTTTGGCCAGCAGTGGATGACAAATGGGAAACTGCCTCCCCTCCTCTTGTCCCCAGGCTCAGCAGGCAGAGGAATCTGCCCTTCATTGTTCATGGACAGGAGGGGGAGGACAGGACAGAGGGGATGTAGCCTTCAAGTCCCTTCAGAGGGTGCTGCTGTCTCTCCCACCAAAACAGGGACCTCTGGCCTTTCTCTCCTAGGGCTGTGCCTGGCTGCCCCCAAGGAAACCGTGAAATGGTGCACCATCTCACAGCATGAGTTCAGCAAGTGCACCACTTTCCGTGACAGCATGCAGAAAGTCGCTGATTATTCTGGTCCTCCTCTCTCCTGTGTGAAGAAAACCTCCTACCTTGACTGCATCAAGGCCATTGCGGTAAGTCACTGCTGCCTAAAGGAGAATGGAAGGCAATCCATGCCTTCTCTGCTGGTTGCCTCTTTAATCTGTGCTCACATAGAGGAGGCTGATGTGTGGGGCAGTCAACCCCCATTGTTAGTAAAATCACTTGAGAAATGGATATAGGAGCAGCCATCTTTCACGAGTCTTAAGGCAAAATCCAACATGCTCTGAAAGAGGACTACTTTGAGGCACTAAGTTCTCTGAGCTCAGGGGAAAAACAAGAATGTTTGCTATCAAAATGTTCATGTAACATAATTTGACATTTCTTGATACATCATGGGCAGTAGATGAATGATGCTCTCAGCGAGGAGGAATATGTTGTTAAAGTTGCAGATAATAGCTGAGCCCTTTGTTTTCTAGGTTTTCCAAAATCCTCTTCACTCCAACATTGTTCCTGCTCATTTGAGCCTATGTCAGATGCCAGGCTGGGTACTGGGGCTGCAGGGGTGAATTTGAACACACATGGTCCTGCCCTGGCTTGGTGGTTCAGTTGGTTGGAGCATCATCCCAAGCCCCACAAGGTTGTGGGTTTGATCCTAGTCAGGGCACATACCTAGGTTATGGGTTTGATCCCCGGTTGGGGTGTGTACAGGAGGCAACCAATGGATGTTTCTTTCTCACATCAGTCTCTCTGTCTCTGTCTCTGTCTTTCTCTCTCTCTCTGTCTCTCACTAAATCAATTACAAAAACTATATCCACATAAACACACACAGTCCTTACTCTTGAGGGACTTACAAGTCAGGAAAGAAGAAAAACATGCAAACAAGTAGACTTGTGATTTCAAATCATGATGTACAATGAAGGGGGAAAGTAGAATGTTCAGACAGAATATTGGGTGTCAAGGACAGTCTCCCTGAGAGGGAACAATGAAGCTGAGACCCCAGGAATGAGCATGGGCAAGCCAAGAGCCAGGATATAATACTTCAGGCAGTGAACAACAGCATGTGCAAAGGTCCTGAGACAGGGGAGAGCTGAGCTTGTTTCAGTTGTAGGAAAGCCAAGGTGACAGAGCAGAGCAGGGAGGGAACTGGCAGGATTGATGACGTGGGAAAGGTAGACTCAGCCAGATGAAGCTTGATTAACTCAAGGAGTCAGCTATTTGGTACAAACAATTTGAGTGTTCTGTTTGTTTATTTTTGTTTTTAAATTGCACCTCAGTTACTATCATGGCTTAATTACAAACCTGAATTATAACATATGTTCAGTTTTGGTCTATGCATGCCCTTCTTTATTTTAATTATTTATTTTATTTATTTATTTTTATAGAGAGGAGAAAGGAGGGAGAAAGAGAGGGAGAGAAACATCAATGCGTGGTTGCCTCTAGCTGTCCCCAACTGGGGATCTGGCCCACAACTCAGGCATGTACCCTGACCGGAAGTCAAACTCGCAACCCCTGGTTGGAAGCCCAGTGCTTAATGCACTTAGCCACACCAGCCAGGGCCCCTTCTTTATTTTTAACTGTGTTAATAATATAAAATAATGCTATCCATGAGCCCATCACAAGTTCTCCAAACTTGGTTATTGCCTATAGCTCGTGTCTATAGGGCTATTTTGGGGCAGCACCAAATTCTATAGTAATGGCGCCACTTGGGGTGGTGTAACCTGCTGGTACTGCTTACAAGGACCTGTGTGCTTCCCCTGCCTTAGCAAACAATCCTAAGAATGTTTTGCCTTTTATTTTAGTTTCAAAACTTACATAGGTATGTGTCATGACTGATATTTTTGCTTCTTAAAAAGTTTTATAAATGTGACATTAGTGTGTATTGCCTTCTGATACTTTTTTCTCTTCAGTGTTACAGTAAAACTCAGGCTTGTTGTTGAATTCAGCTATTGTTCATTCATCTTCAGGGCTCTACAATACATCCCTTGTGTCTTTTCTGGTCATTAGGCATTTGGACTGTTTCCAGTTTTTTTTTGTTAGTCTAATGAGTGCTTGAGGAATATTCTCCTGGGACACAAGCATTAAAAATAAACAAACTTTTATTTCAGTTTTAAGACATACGTAGGCATGTGTGAATGATTGATAGTCTTGCCTCTTAAAAATTATAAGCACAATATTACTATATTTTCTGATACTTGATTTTTTTTCTCAGTATTATGCTAAGACTCACCCATGTTGTTGAACACAGCTATTGTTCATTCATTTTTAGAGCTCTACAATAATCCCTAATGTTAGTATACCACAGTTGATTTGTTCTTTTTTGGTCATTAGGTGTTTGGATTGCTTTCAATTTTTGTTATGTTATTCAGAGCTTAAGGAATGTTCTCATACAAATCTCCTGGGATACAAGAATTTAAATTTTCTCTTAATTATGTATATAGAGTGGCAGACTTGCTGAGCCACGGAATATGCATTAGACTATTAAAACAATGCTAAACGTATATAATTTTAAAGCAAATACAGTATGGTTATTTCAATAATCCTTCTATTAGCAGTGTATGAGAGAATAAGTCATATCATTCTTGGTGAGTTTTTACATTATGAAATAATCTCTATCTCTGGTAGTGCTTTTTGACTAAATTCTGATGCAAACATACCACATCAACTTTCTTTTGGTTAGTATCCTCTTATACCTTTTTTCCATTTCTTTATTTTCAACTTTCTGTGTGCTTAGCTTCAGGTGTGTCTTTGAAACTGTATACTGCTGGATTTTGCTTATAAATGCAATCTGACAATTTCATTTGTTTTATAGGGTATTGATAAATTTGGACTTATTTTTGACATATTATTCCTAAATTTCTCTTAGTCCTGCTTTCCCTATAAGTCCTAATTTTTCCTTTTCTGATTTTTAAAAACTTAGTTTGTACCTGTGTGTTCTTTGCATTATTTTCCATTTACCACACTTTCCCTCACTACTTGTGGTGAATTTAAATACTTTATATTCTTTATTATTTCCCCTAAATTTTTACTATATAGTTTTAGCTTACCGAAGTGTTACAGTAAAATAATACTGACCCCTCCACCCTTGCAGAACACTAAAAGGATTCTGGCCCTGGCTGGTAGCACAGTGGATAAGGTGCCGGCCTGCAAACCCAAAGGTCGCAGGTTCGATTCCCCAGCCAGGGCACATAACAAGGTTGCAAACCAGGTCTTCGGTCAGGTCTGTGGCTGGAGGCAGGTGAAATACAACCATACATTGATGTCTCTCTCCCTCTCTGCCTCTCTCTCTTTCCCTCTTTCTAAAAATAATGAAATAAAATCTTTAAAAATAAATAAATAAATAAATAAAAGGATTCTGGAATATAGTAGCTCAGACTTCCTTCTTCCTTATTTAGATATTACTATCTAGTGTTTTATATATATCTGGATTAACTCCACAATGTAACTACTTCGTGTATTTGCAGACATTATATATTAACATAAATACATACATATATTTTAACTTTTATTGATTTATGTTTAAAGAGAGGGGAAGGGAAGGAAAGAAAGGGAGCAAAATATTGATGTGAGAGAGAAACATCTCATACACACCTGGACTGGATAACAAATCTGCAATCCAGGTATGTGCCCTGATGGGGAATCAAACTGATGACCTTTTGCTTTGCAGGATGACACCCAACCAACTGAGCTACACCGGTCAGGGCTAAGTACGTACAAATACAATACATTTATATGTGTGCATTTGTGTGTATCTCTGTGTCAATATATATGTGTGTATATTCACATCCAAAAACTCCGAAGGAAAGAGGGAGGGAGGGAGAGAGGAAGGAAGGGAAAGAGAGAACATTTGGATTAACCCACATTTTTGCCATTTAATCTATTCACCATTATTTCTCATACCATCCTTTAGATGTAATTTAGATTTAGAGTAAATCTCTTGGTATTAAACTCTATTAGTTACTTATTGGCCATTCTTTTGCCTATTTTTGATTTGGTTGTTTGTTTTTCTGTTGCTGAATGTATAATTCTAGTTTGACATTTTCATAGCATCTAAAAATATTAATCCACTGCCTCCTGATTTCCATTGTAATTGTTGAGGAGTTTGTGTTGTCCTGTCATTCCTTCAATTATCATCTCTGGATAATTCTAAGGTTTCATTTCCTTAGTTTACAATGTCTCACAGGTTCACTAGGATATTTCTACCTGTGGAAATCTTAGTACTTACCCTGTTTAGGGATTATGGGATCTGTGGGGTCATGTTCTTCATCAGTTCTGGAAAATTTCAAACCATTATCTCTTTAAATACTGCCTTTCTTCAATCTCTCCATTTTTTTTTTTTTTTTTAATTCTAGGATTCCAAGGTGATACGTTAGGTCTTCTTTAATCTAGCCTCCCTACCTTTTCATCTTTTAAAAAATAATTTCCATAATATGCACCTCTTTTTGGCAGCATCCAGTATAAATTCATTAGATACAGCCTCCAGTTTACTAATTTTCACTGTAAACATGTCTAATCAACTTGTTTCCCATTCACTTTCTTTTTTTTTTTTTTCCATTCACTTACTTTTGATTTCAACAGTTATACTTTTGTTTCTGGAAGCTCCAGTTAACATTTTCTTTTTATTTCTGGTATTTTCTTTTCCATAGGTTCATGCCTGTGATTGTAGCCTTCCCTGTGTACATAAAATTAAATACCTCATAAGTAGCTCATCTCCATTGCAGCTGTCAGTTCTAACCTCCACACTTTTTAAGGGTTCAAGTCTGTTTTCCTTGTTGATGGCCATGCATTGTGCCTTACTGTCTTCTGAATTTGGTTATCTGCAATAAGAGGTCATGTTTGATTTTAATACTCCCCCCACCACACCTCCATTGATTCAGGGTCCCCTCAGAATCCCTGCTGCTCTAGTGGACCCCATGAATTAGGTGTTGGCTCCATGGTTCCTGAGTCCCTGAGGCTCCAGGAATTTCTGCCTGAAATCCTGGTGTCTTGGCCAAGAAAGCCCCTACCTTACTGCTGTGAGAAAAGTTCCTGTTTATTTGCTTATTTACATTTATTTTACAGTATGTGTGGTTAGTGGGGAGAATCTTGGAAAGTTTTCTTGTGATGCCAAGAAAGCCCCAAAGATTGTTCCATATCTGGCGTCTAGTTGTGCAATGAAAGTGAATGCATTTAATGGCACTGAAATGTATATTTAAGTTTTTTTTGTTTTGTTTTGTTTTGTTTCTGTAAGATTTTATTTCATTATTTTCAGAAAGAGGGGAAGGGAGAGAGGCAGAGAAGGAGCGAGACATCAATGTATGGTTGCTTTTCACCTGCCTCCAGCCACAGACCTGACTGGAGACCTGGTTTGCAAGCTTGTTATGTGCCCTGGCTGGGGAATCGAACCTGCGACCTTTGGGTTTGCAGGCTGGCGCCTTATCCACTGTGCTACCAGCCAGGTGAAATGTATATTTAAAATGGCTAAATGGTACATTTTATGTTATGTACTTTATTATGATAAAAAATACAACTAAAACAATCCCAATATTAAGAAAGAAAAGTGTCAGCTAGACAAATATATAGTTTGGCTTACATTATTGTTTTATTTCATTTAGAAATACTATTGTCTTCCAAGAGTTGCTGGTTCGATTCCCAGTCAGGGTACATAACCAGGTTGCAAGTCAGATCTCCAGCCAGGTCCATGGCTGGAGGCAGGTGAAAGGCAACCATACATTGATGTTTCTCTTCCTTTCTTCCTCCCTCCCTTCCCCTCTCTCTACAAATAATGAATAAAATCTTTAAAAGAAAAGAGAAATACTATTGGCTTATTCTCTACCTATAGTATGACACAGATATGGAGCTATACCTTCTGCTTTGTAGTTTTGTCAATTATGACTATTCATAGAGTACTGGCAAGGGCTTCTTGAAAAATAATTTTGATTAAAGATAGTTGAAGCAAAAAGGCAGTCGAAATATATTATGAGGCTATATAAAAAATAGGCCTTGTCACTTTAAAATAAAATATAACCCTGAGCAGGTGGCTCAGTTTGTTGGAGCATTGTCCCATACATCAAAAGGTTGTGGGTTCACTATGCACACCTATGTTCATAGCGGCACTATTTACAATAGCCAAGTGCTGGAAACAGCCTAAGTGCCCATCAGGGGATGATTGGATCAAAAAACTTTGGCACATTTACATAATGGAATTCTATATAGCAGAAAGAAAGAAGGAACTTGTACCCTTTGCAACAACATGGATGGAACTGCAGAGTATTATGCTTAGTGAAATAAGCCAGTCAGTGAAGGACAAATATCATATGATCTCACCCATTATGGGACAATAATGAGCAAAACTAACAACAAGCAAAACAGAACCAAGTATATGAATACAAGGAATA